>CAUYRH010060119.1:0-29720 GCA_963574655.1 Perodicticus potto | reverse complement strand
TTACAGCGAGTAGGGTGCCGACCCCATATACCGAGGGTGGCGGGTTCAAACCCGGCCCCTGCCGAACTGCATCAAAAATTAGCTGGGCGCTGTGGCGGGTGCCTGTAGTCCCAGCTACCTGGGAGGCTGAGGCAAGAGAATCGCTCAAGCCTAAGAGGTGGATGTTGCTGTGAGCTGTGACTCCACGGCACTCTACGGAGGGCGATAAAGTGAGACTCTGTCTCTACAAAAAAAAAAAAAAAAAAAAAAGCTTTACAATAGCTGCAGAATACAACTTCCCTTTAGATAGTCACAAAATGCATTAGTATATTAAAGGCCTTAAAATGTCCAGCATTTACCACAAAAAGGGTTTTGCTTTGTTTAAATCAGTTTGTTTATAACTGAGGAGAGTCACTCCCTGGGTCACCACGGCTGCCTATAGAACTTTAAAAATAAACAGATGCTTTCTCTCCTGCAGATGCTGATTTAGTGGGTTCAGAGTGGGCCCAACCTCCAGTATTTTTTCAAGGTTTGTAGATGACTTTCAAAAGCAGCCAAGGTTAAAATCCACTGACCAAATGTACCCGCCCCAGAATTCTTTTCTGCAGAACATCTATTTGGGGCTTATAGAAGGAACACTGATGTTCCACAGGACACCCTTGGGGAAATACTAACTAGCAGAAAACATCCAGAGCCAGTAGACAGATCAGCAAGAACCGCATTACATTTTAAAGCCTTGAATAACAACTAAAGTAAAAGAAACATGTGCTTTGGCAACACAGCACACAGGCATCAAATAATTACCATTTTCCAAAGCTTCCGCATTGGGTACCTCGCTTTTATCGGTTTGATGCTGAGAAGAAATAGCTGCAAACTCAATGTTCCCAATATTCAAAATCCCAGCCAAAATTCTGTACACAGAGTGCACCTCCTGGAAAGGACATCAAGAACCATGTAGAAAGGTCATGGCAAAGCAAACCAATGAATCCATCCTGTGGTGGAAACTGCCAGTTATCTAAGCTCATTCTCCCTTTTTTCCTGGGCATATTAGACAAACTTCCCAACCTCCTTGGTAGTTAGGGTTGGCCATGTAGCTAAGTTTTAATAATGGAGCAAATAGAAAAGACGTGGGCCACTTCTGGGCCCAGGCCTTGCAGGAGTGAGAACGCCTTCCATCCTTTCTTGTTGCTGTGTGGACTCCCAGCAAGCCAGCCTCAACTATGCCACCAGTGAGGATGCCTTAAACTAGTAATCACATGGAATGGAGTTTTTCTGCAACCCGAACCTCTTACCTTGGAATGATTAGGTCAGACAAGTACTTTTCTTTGTTCTTAAACCACTTTTAGACATTTATTCTAAAGCTGGCTTCCAGATTCAGTCTTTTGTCCAAAGCCAAGAGACCTCTTTCGACCTTAAACCAGCAGTTCTCAACCTCTGGGTCGCAACCCACAGGAATTGTATTAAAGGGCCCCGGCATTAGGAAGGTTGAGAACCACTGCCTTAAACTCTTTTGAATACAGCTTTTATGAAATCACTGGGAGGGCATTCATTAATAGCTCACTAGAACATTCTGATGTTAAATGACAGAGTACTACATAGTTACAAAGTCAGGAAATATTTTGAAAGACAAAGACTCATAATATCTATGAAATTATATTGTTGTATAATAAGAAATATATACAGATAGCTCCTGAACAACCTGAATTTGAACTGCACAGATCCACTTATACAACCAAATGGAGTTTTTAAAAAAGTACAGCATTCACAGGATATGAAACCTGCATATATGTAGGGCTGACTTTTCATATAAAAGAGTTCCACAGAGCCAATTGTGGGATTTGAGTATGCTCAGATTTTGGTATGAGGAGGGTATCCTGGAACCAATGCCCTGTATAGACCAAGGAACAACCTACATTTGATCTTTGTCCACAGTTCTTGGCACAATACCTTCTAAAATCCTTGTAACTGAGTGGCAGGAATCTTAGGAGTCTTTCTTATTTGCAATAAGCCCTTTTCAACCATACCTGAGTTCATGCTAACCAGATGACTCTTTTTTTTTTGCAGTTTTTCACCGGGTCCAGGTTTGAACCCACCACCTCCTATATATGGGGACAGTGCCCTACTCCTTTGAGCCACAGGCGCCACCCCAACCAGATGACTCTTGATGGGCCTCTAGATAGCAGCAGGATAAAGAGGGGTTGCCAGAGGAACCAATCGTGTGATTAGAGGGTTAGAGCTTTCTCCAACTCTCCAACTTCTGGGAATGAGATAAGGGCAGAAATTAAGTTAATGACCAATGGCCAATGAGTAGCCATCATGTGTATATAATGAAACCTACCTAAAAATCCCTACACAGGACTCAGAGAGCTCCCAGTTGGTGAACACATGGAGGTGCTGGGAGAGTGGTGTGCTCATGAGGGGAGAGACCTCTGCATTCCCTCCCACATACCTTGTCTTATGCACTTTTTCATTTACCTATTCCTGAGTTGTACCTTTTATAACAAACTGGTCATAGTAGGTAAAATATTTTCCTGATTTCTGTGAGGTATTCTAGCAAACCTGAGAAAGGGGTTGTGGGAGCTCCCAGTTTATAGCTAGTCAGTCAGAAGTACAGGATATGTAGGATTGGTGTCTGGGCTCAGTGCCCATAGCTTAGTGGTTAGGGCATCAGCCACATGCACCAAGGCTGGTGGGTTCAAACCTACCCAGGGCCTGCTAAACAACAATAACAACAACAACAAAGTAGCCAGGCATTGTGGTGGGCACTTTGTAGTCCCAGCTACTTGGGAGGCTGAGGCAAGAGAATCACTTAAGCCCAAGAGTTTGAGATTGCTGTGAGCTGTGATGCCACAGCACTCTATCAAGGGTGATGTAATGAGATTCTGTCTCAAAAAAAAGATGGGTGTCTGAAGTCCGGGCAGCCTTGTGGGACTGAGCCCTTTACTTCTAGATCCTAGTCCCAGGTGCTGGGTGTGGTGGCTTACACCTGTTATCCTAGCAGTCTGGAGGCCAAGGTGCGTGGATCCCTTGAGCACAGGGGTATGAGACCAGCTTGAGCAACAGTGAGACCCTGACTCTACTAAAAATAGCACACGCCTGTGGTCCCAGCTACTCAGGATGCTGAGGCAAGAAGATTGCTCAAGCCCCAAGAGTTTGAGGTTCCTGTGAGCTGTGATGCCACAGGCACTCTTCCCAGGGTGACAGAAAGTATTAAATTGAACTGTAGGCCACCCAGCTGCTGTTTGTTGGCGTATAAAAGAAAACCCTACATACTTGGTGCTAGAAATGTGAATTTTAAAAGTTCAGCTGATCTAATTCCTATTATTATGTTGAAAGTTGAATACCATTAATGGTAAAAAAAAAAAAAAAAAGGATATTTATTTATTTTTAAAGAAATTACATTTTCTGCTTGTGAAACAATAAAGTCTATAGCCATGAAATTTCTGCATTTTATGCTTATAGATAGAGAAAAATAATTCCACAAAATCGCTCAGGCAGGTAATTTGATTTAGTGCTGTACATAGCAGGAAAGTAATAGGAACTGTCATTAGACCATTGATAAAGCATTGCCCCCCAAATTGAGTCTTCCTGTAAACATTACTCAGTAAAGCTAAAAAAGGAAAAAGAAAAAACCCAGAACACAGACTGTAACAGTGACATCTGCTGGATGCCTGATAATGCTACAAAGACAAATGAAGATTTTAAACCAGGCTTCTACTAGAGATAAATGGCGTCCTTCCAACTTCTAAATCAAAGGCAAGATGTCATGTATTTTTTACTTCAAGAATCACTGTTTAATCACACAACTTAAGAGTGGCTTATGGAAAACACCTATTAAATAGGTTTTCTGGGACTTGCTTGGATTTAACATGACAGCACCAAATTACCTTGATCAATACAGTGTGAGGGTTGCTGAATACGTGGAGAGGCTTCCCATGGAAGCAGATTCCAGAGGGCAAAACACAGGCTTCTTTGCAATTAGTTCTACATCTGCTATTTCTATATCCAGTTATCTCAAGAGGTTATCTAAGACTCTCAGTACTCTTAGGAAAAAAACGTATTTCCTCCAATTAAAACACACACGCCCCACCACCCCCCCACACTCTTCATATATTGTAGTACAAGCCTGGAAACCTCCCAACATAAGGCCTCCAGGCATTCTACCCCTGGGATGGTCATCACCAAAGAACATGTCTGTTAAAGACCACAGCCCTGAGACCAGCATCCCACCCCCATTACCCCTCTGGCAAAAACCTCCTCAGCATAATCCCTAGACCAGTGTTTCTCAACCTGTGGGTTGCAACCCACAGGAACTGTATTAAGGGCCACAGCATTAAGAAGGTTGAGAATCACTGTCCTAGACAGTCATTTAAAGTGGACAACTAATAATGACTTTGAGCAAAAACTCATGGGTTCAGGGTGGTTCCTGTGGCTCAGTCAGTAAGGCACCGGCCCCATATACCAAAGGTCATATACCAAAGGTGGTGGGTTCAAACCTGGCCTCAGCCAAACTGCAAAAAATAAAATAAAATAACTTCTTTAAAAAACAAAAACTCATGGGTTCAAATACCACAGGAATCACTGAAGTTAATGGTAGCTTGGGTCTCGTTTCTTGGTTTAGTGAGGGGAATTACAGAGGGGTATCCAATGCTCAACATATTAAGGAGTTATTAGGGTTATCTTAGGGTGCTTTTTATGCTACATTTCTGGGCTATTCCACCCACTTGACTCCTTTACCTTTGATCTTAGGTTAATTTTTCCTTTCTGACCCAGGAATCTACATCCACCTTTGTGTTCAGGTCAAAACATCACCCATATACAGTCATAGTAGAATTCAATCCCTTAAAGGACCATCTGTGGGATTGCTCCTCCATCCCTAAAACTCTTTGATCAAATTTCTCTCCTTTTCTCCCCACAGACAGCCTGGAAGGGCTTTTTGTCTTCCTCACTTGCCCATTTTTTCTTGCTTTATATCTAGCTATGCAGCCTTTTCTGGCATTTCTGCCTTGCCCCCCACCCAGAATCTTGCTATGCAGCTATCTCTTTTTATCTCTACCAGTTTCCCACTTTCCATACGATAATATGGAATAACTTCACTCAAGAAGACTAACAATTCCTCCAACTGAGTTTCTCAATTTATTTTTGACGAGTATGAATTCAGTTTCACTACCAATCAGCAAAGGTGGGGAAGAGACAGCATTTCTCCAACAAAGCCCCAGTGCAGGATATACACTCTTTGGTGCATTTCTCTTTCTCTTAGAACATATTTCCTTCACTGACACAGGTATTCTGTAGATAGAGTTGAGACTAAATTGAAAGTTGAGAAGAACCTTGGTTTTCTCTGCTAGGCTGTCCCTGACTTGAGGAAGTCACTCCCGGCCTGGCTCACAGGATCCTTGTTTCTCTGGTATCTCCCTAGGAACTTACCTCCCCTCCCAGTCTCTTTACTGACCTTTTTTTGTAAGTCTCCTTTGTATTTCACCAGTTTTGTAGTGAGGACTGCAATAGGATAGGCCTATAGGCCTTCTTCCTACAGGCCATATTGTAGTGCTCAGTCTCCTTTGCAGACACCCACAACTTCTGGCTTCCGGTTTTTTGTTTTGTTTTGTTTTGTTTTTTTGAGACAGAGTCTCACTCTGTTGCCCTCGGTAGAGTGCCATGGTGTCACAGCCCACAGCAATCTCAAGCTCCTGGGCTCAAGCAATTCTCTTGCCTCAGCCTCCCAAGTCGCTGGGACTACAGGCGCCTGCCACAGCACCTGGCTATTTTTTAAAAGACAAGAGGTCATGAGCTAGCTCAGGCTGGTCTCCAACTCAGGCAATTCCAATCCCCCTTCCCTGGCCTCCCAGAATGCTGGAATTACAGGCATGAGCTACCAACATTTGGCTTCTTTTTTTTTGAGACAGAGCCTCAAGCTGTCACCCTGGGTAGAATGCTGTGGCATCACAGCTCACAGCAACCTCCAACTCCTGGGTTTAAGCAATTCTCTTGTCTCAGCCTCCCAAGTAGCTGGGACTACAGGCACCCAACACAACACCCAGCTATTTTTTGGTTGTAGTTGTCATTGTTGTCTGGCAGGCCCAGGCTGGATTCAAACCCACCATCTCTGGTGTATGTGGCTGGCGCCTTAATCACTTGAGCTACAGGCTCTAGGCCAACATTGGACTTCTTAAACGTAAATAGTATCTTACTGCCTGTAGTCAAGACACTGGAAATCCTCAAGACTCCCAAGTTATATTGAACACATAACCCTTCAATCACTCTTTGGCAGTACTCTCTCAATTCATAATCTTTTTTGAAGAAAGGGAAGGAAATTTTGCTCTGATCTTAAAGGCTTCTCCCTAACTTCTGTGTCCAAGGATCTACTATATATTCAATTCTGACCATCGTATTGGTTATCTGACCAAAAAGTTTTCATTTAGCATTAAATATAAATACATTTAAAACTCAATTTATTTAGTGTGTTATGATAATCCCTATCAGCAAGACAGGTATAATATTTAAAAAATAGTATGGTTTGGCTCCAGAAATAAGACTTTAAAAATACAATCTATGCAATAGGGTTTTAGACATAATCTCCCCAAGCCATGGCTCCCCTGCAAGGAGCCATCATTATTAGTGGAAAAACTCCTCTACCAGGGAAGTTTCTTTACAATAAACTCAGGGTAAAGTGTTCTTTCAGATACTTTTGGCTGACATCCCAGAATTAAAAATGCATGCTCCTGAGTCGTCCACACTAAAGTTTGCTACTCTTAAGGGTTTGAGGAAAACCGAAAGAATTCCTGCAGGGAACTGGTGACATTATAAGAAAAGACAAGAACCCTAATTTTAATTGAATTGACCAGTTCCTTTAAGCTTTACTTAGAAATGTCTGCCAGAAAAACCTAATGGAAAGTTCTGTTGCATCAGCCATTTGGCATCTGCTGCCTGACTATACTCAACAAATCTTTCTGAATTGATTCACAGTCCTTTGAGTTTATAAACACAAAGTAAACTAAGATAACTCAGAGAAACAGGTTGTCTGTAGAGACAGAACCACAGAATTCAGAGCCAGGGAAACAGGCTCCAGCCTTCTCCCTCCATTTCCAAGGTTGCTGACATAAATTGGTTTATTTCCAGTATGAATTAACAGGGGATATGGCGAAGATACATGCATACACTACACTAGTTTCTGGTTATTCATTTAACAGACCAGAACAGGCCAGGCACAAATTAAGAGTGTTCACCATCTTTTACATTCCTTTTCATATTTACTCATACATTCATTAATTTCTATTGTAATTTTTTCCCACTGGGGTTAGAGATGGCTTACTTCAAGGACATATACTTAACATACGTAATTTCTTCTGTTTTTAATGTTGCTTTTAATGTTGTTACCATAAAACAGATTTTAACAGTTTTTAATGTTGTTTATCTTAAAACAATTAGCATCTTTTATTCCTATTAGCGGTACATTTCTATTATTAGAATACCAGTTTCTTTTAGAGCTAGGACCAATCTCTTCACAATATTCCAAAGCCATCTTCATTCACTGCAAGCAAAATATTAACCCTACTAATAATTATTATTAACCCTGACTTCTCTATCCTTTTAAGGAAGTGTGCCTCTAAACACTCTGGCATGACCCAGGTGACTTTAAGTTGTTCTACTGCCATCTCTACCAGGCTTTGACTATTCTGTGATGATTAAAAACCAGTTCTGTAAGTTAATAACCATAAAGGACCTTTAACAATGCTGGAACCTGTTTAATTGCTCTTCTCTAAGAAGCCAAGGGAAATATATTTTTATCTGACCTTTGGGATTTTCCACTGTCTGTTGGCTTAAAGTCTGTGGGAGGTCGACAGAGAAAATTAACAGCTGGCTGGGGGTGGGGGGGAAGGTGTTACTATGACCAAAATCAACCATGCAGGGGAAGGAAGGGCAGCTAACTTCACAGGATTGCAGAAGCCATCCTTTACCTGGAGTGGCTGTCCCAGGGTAACTCAAGTGTCTTATAATCTAATCCCTTAAGATTTACCGCTCTCACCTACCTCCTAATAATTCACCCCCTTTATTGAAAAGGAAAAGAATCTATATATTTTGCAAAATTGATGGCATGAAGCTCAGAAACTATGACTTAATGTATCACTGAATAATATTAAAGCCAAGGGGTATAATTATTGTCTGTCACCCCCAGCACACATTTAACAGAGACAGCCTGCATCTCGAATGATAAGAGTAGTATAGAACTTTGAGTCACAGTTAATAATGTGCCACTGTGTACCATGGAGAGGAAGGAACTGCAAGAAAGGTGAAAGCGTTGTAATTAATTTGCTTGGTGCCCGAGAAGCTACCTGCATGGATATATTTCTGTAGCTTGAGTGTAAGCTACATATTCCTGTACTCCTACTCATAATTCATTTTAATGGTTGGAATGATCCTTAACTCAGGAAAGAAGAATGTTGCTTTGATATTTGTTATTTCAGGCATAATGAATTGAAGACACATTCTGTCCCACACGGTCCTTACAACAGTATTTCACCTATTTCGATGTTGGCCTGAGCATCTTGCTAAAGTTTATGTTCTGATTCAGTCATTCTTGGGTGGACCTGAGAGCCTACATTTCTAACAAGCTCTCCGATGATAACAATGTTTCTGGTCCTTGGACCCCACTTTGAGTAGCAAGACCACCAAGGAATGTGAAAAGCAAGAACGCTGCCCCAAGTTAGAACATCCACATCTTCACTCCCCTTCATCCAAGAACATCAACCATTGAAGTTCTTTCTTCACGATCACTTACCTTGTCAGTGAACCCTATAATTCTGAAGCAATGTTGAATCGCTTCAAATTCTCTTCTGTAAGACTCCTTGGAAGTTATGTCATGCATCACCCTTCCAGTTTCACCAGCTATGTACCTAAAGGGAGTGAAGCATGAGCAAGCAGAATGAGCACTGACGTGGAAAATGGTGCCTCAACTGCCAGAGCAGGAGCAGCCTGAGCTGCTTCTTCACAAGGGCATTTCCTCCACAGTCTAATCTGCGTTGAACTGGCACAGAGGACTGAGTAGAACGGCTGCAGGTGAGTTTTTTGAACTTTCTAGAACACGCAAATGGTGAGATGCAGTTCCTACCACCTTACCCTGAGAATTTCCATGAAATAGACTCTGAGTTTCCAGTTAGGAAAGTGGATCCATTTACTTCCAAGTTTGCCAGTTGCTAATTGTGTGTTAACAATTAATGACAATTATTGACATGATGGGCGTGAGGGAAGGGGAGAACAGAGAGAGAAAGAATGAGGGAGGGGTGGGGAAAGGAAGAGCAGAGAGAGGAAAGGAGTGAGGGGGTGGGGTCTTGGGGTCTTGGTGTGTGCCACACCTTTGGGGGGCAAAACTCGATTGTAAGAGGGACTTTACCCAACAAATGCAACTAGTGTAACACGGTTTCTTGTACCCTCAATGAATCCCCAACAATAAAAAAAATAAATAAATAAATAAAATATTTAAAAAAAAAAAAATGAGCAATGAAAACCCCTGACACGTACCTTGGAGGCTTTTCCTCGGGAAGTCTGAACTCAGAAAGTTTCTTTTGGTGGTAAAGACCAGCATAAATATAGTAAAATATGTGAAAGTTTTTCTCTCCCCTGAAGAGGAAAAAAAAGGGGACTTTGTTAGCAAACTATTTTGAGCTTCCCCATCCCAAGTAATTTTGCACCACTTTTTCTTTGTGCAAAATACTATTTCATAGCAAATTTACATTTTCAGGCAGTTAAATAAGATACATTCGAATTATAGAATAGTAATAGTAATGGGATTAACATAGTAATTGTCACAATGCTGCAGGATTAGCCCCATAACTTTACTGTAAGCAGAAGGAGGTTTTAGAGAATGGGACAGTCACAGGAAACAGCTCAGGTTATCTTCCCGAGAAGCCTGTGTGATCATTTCAAAATGCAAGCTGGGTTGCTTAAAATCCTACAGCAGCTTTCCATCACCCTGAGAAAAAGCTTTAAAATCCTCAGCCTCATTCCAAAGACCTGTATCTCCTGGTCTCAGTCTCATCTCTGCCACCCTCTGGTCTGTGCCCTCCTTGGTGTCTAACTCCAAGTGATCTTCAAATGTCAGATAAAACGTCTCAGACACAGGGAGCCCCTCTTTCCTCCAGGACTAGGTCACACGCCCTTCCCTTCCCCTCTTTCACCTCATACCACCCACATCACTTTCTGAGATTTATTGCAACTCTTCCACATCTAAGTCACTCGCTTCATGCCTGTGATCCACCCCATCCCTTCACCATACACCACACAGTCCAAGCTCCATGAAAACAGGAACCTTTTCTATTTGGTTTACTCTTGCAACCTCAGCAGAGAACACAGCCCTGGCATACAGCAGGCATCAAGAATGCTTGGACATGTATGTGTGGGGCCACCCTCCCGAGGAGCTCTGATGTCCTGTGGTAATAATTATTATCACTATTAGGATAATAGAAAGAGTGGCTAACACTGTGATAGCACGTGCCATACCTGGACTCTTTTAGGGAATTTTATATAAACAAACTCATTAGCCCTCACAAAAAAATCAATGGGGTCAGTTCTAGTAGCATCTCCATGTCACAGATGAGGCAGGGAGAAGATTCATGAAATACCCAAGGTAAGAATCAGAGCCAGCATTCGAACTCAGAGCAAAGTCCATGCTATTGATTACTATTACCGTAACTGTTTTCCTTAAAAACAGAGTAACTGGTTCTCTCTCTTTTTTCTCTCTTAATCTAGGGAGAAAATTAACATGTAGAATATTCCCAGTGCTTCTTTTTAATGAACAAATTCAATTTAACAGAACCAGTGATTTTAAAAAGTGCCCACAATGCTGCTAATTTCTACCTGACATGCCCAAGTCAGGAGGAACAGACTTACCTATCCCCAAAACACTGACCCTTTGTACTCTGCCCCTTAACATCTTTTAGGTCAAAGACTACCACTGATACTTTGCTTAAATAATTCTTTTAGGCTTACCTATCCCCAAAACTCTGACCCTTTGTACTCTGCCCCTTAACATCTTTTAGGTCAAAGACTACCACTGATACTTTGCTTAAATAATTCTTTTTTCCGGGGGAAGATAAGGAAATGCTAAGAACAAGGGTGAAAATAGAACCATTGTAATTCCCAGGGCCTCCCAGTTTATACCGCAGAACAAAAGCAGCATGATAAAGTAGGACGCCTACTCTGCCTGTTTTATGACTCTGGATTTTTCAAGTAGATATTCAGAGATTCTTGCTCCCATCACAACTCCGGTTGGGGTAAACATCATTTCCAGATATTTTCCAAAACGGCTTGAGTTGTCATTGATGGCAGTGCACGCGTTCCCAAAGGCTTCCACCAGGGAGTTGACTTGTAGAATTTTCTCTCTCAAAGTCTGATTATTGGCCTGTGCCAAACAGAAAACAGTCAAGAAGAGCCTGGGTATATTACTCCAACAAAACTATCAGCCACCCTCCCTTACCCGCCAAAATTCATATTATCCTTTAATGAAGAGCTCCATCTAAGGGAAATCAACATCAACCACAGCATCATTTTCTCAGATGAGCACCTTCTCAGGTGCATATGAATCAGATCAGGCTGGATTAGGACAGCAGTTGGAAAATCCAACACTTCATTTAAAATCCTTGGCAGATGACATGTCTAAACAGTTTAGACAGAATTTTAAACATATCCCATAATTTTTCTCAGTCATCTATCATAACATTCAATAAACCTCATCTATAAAACAATTCCATAAATCCTTTGTTCGTCACCTAACACACTAATTCTGAGTATAAGAAACTCCTAGACTACTTGTGAAGTCATTCCTTCAATGTCCATTTCACCAAGCTGAAAATTTTCATTTCCCTCAACCTTTGCTCCAAAATTTCAATTTTCCATCCCTTTAATCCCGGCAGTGGCTCTCCCTGATCCTGTTCCTGGTGCTTCACCACTTTTACTACTTAATAGCTAAATGTCTCTGTTACACTGAAAACATGAAAATTGCCAATAAACTAGCAAATTCATAGTGGCATTATCTCCTCCCTCCACGAAAGAAGGAGAGCGTGCTGACATCTTAAGAGGACTTGCTATCAGAAGGCAAACGCAACAAAGAAGGAATTTTTTTTTCATGTAACCCCTAAAAGAAAACAAAAAAACAGTACTTTCATCACTTCTAAAATATGAAGTTACTCTGTAGGAACTTGATACATAAAGCAGGTTAGTCGATACCTTTCCCAAGAAAGTCAAATGCTGAACAATCAGGTGGGCGCTTTCTGTCTTCCCAGAGCCACTTTCTCCACTGATGACAATGCACTGACACAGAAAACGGAGCGTCAAAAGAAGAATTCAGAGCACAGAAACAACTTGTGTGTTCGGCCATGGTTTTCATATAACATCCACTACTACACATCTTCATTTTTCACTGAGAAATGTATCTTGGGAATCTTCCCACTTCAGTACAGGGAGAGCTTCTTCAACTTGCTAGATAGCTACTTGCTTTCCATCATACAGATGTACTATAATGTATTTAACCAGTCCCATATTGAGGGAGACTTGACTTTTTTATTTTGTTATCACAAACATATTACAACGAATGGCTGTATATATAAGTCATTATATTTACGTGCAGATTTGCAAAGCACATTCCTAGAAATGGGGATGTCAGACCAAAAGGTAAATGCATTTATAAATTTGGTAGATGCTGCTAAATTATTTTCCTAAGGACCATACCAACATGAAAGGATGCCTGCTCTCCTGCAGCTTCACCAACAGAGTATAGTGGATTTTTGCCAATCTGATAGGTAAAAAAATGCTATCTCAGTATAGTATTAATCTGCATTTTTAAAAGCATAAGTAAGGCTAAGTCTCTTTCCATATGCTTAAGAAGCGCTTTTTTTCTGGGACCTGTCCATTTCCTCTGCCTATTTTTATTTCATTGTTGATATTTTTATCATTTACTTCTAGGAACTCTTTATGTATAAAGGAAATTAGTAGGTGTGACATAATGGAATTATATATTAGATCTTTGTCTCTGGTTCTTGGCATAAAGCTCCTAAAAACTTTGGAATTTCCTGCATGATAGAAACGGAAGGAGCATCTTTCGTTACTTGCAAGGAGCCCCTTTCAACCATGCCTCAGTTTATTGCTGACAAGAGGTTTCAAGATAGAGCTTCAGGATGTGGTGGGCTGGTCAGTAGAAAGACCAAATATGTGAATAAGAGTGGGAACTTTCAGCCCTACCTACCAAATTTAGAAAGGGGGAAGAAGGTTAGAGATTAAATGATAAAAATTCTTTTTTTTTTTTTTGAGACAGAGTTTCACTTTGTCACTCTTGATAGAGTGCTGTGGCATCATAGCTCACAGCAACCTCAAACTCTTAGGCTTCAGTGATCCTCTTGCCTCCCAAGCAGCTGAGACTACAGGTGCCTGCCAAAAGCAAAGTTATTTTTAGAGATGAGGTCTCACTCTTGTTCAGGCTGGTCTGTAACTCCTTAGCTCAAGGAATCCGCCCACCCCGGCCTCCCAGAGTACTAGGATTACAGGCATGAACCACGTGTCCAGCAAGTTATAAAAATTCTTAAGAAGATTCAAAGAACCTCCTGGTTGGTAAACCCATTGAGGTCCAGAGAGAGGAGTGTGCCCAGAAAAGGCACAGAAGCTCTGTGCACCACGTCTCCATCCCATATATCCTGCTCTATGCATATCTTCTATTTGGCTGTTTCTGGATTGTATCCTTTATAATAAATCAGTAAACATAAGTGTTTTCCTGAGATCTGTGAGTCATTCTAGTGAATCATCGAACCTGAGAGAGGTTGTGGGAACCTCCGAATTTGCTTTTGGCTGCAGAGAAGCGTGGAAAGCCTGGGTACCCCATTAGCGGCTTCCGTCCCAAGTGGGGACAGTTTTGTGGGACTGATCCCCTAATCTGTGGAGTGTGCACTAACTCCAGACAGCTAGTATCAGAATTGAACTGAATTGTCGGCCCCCCAGTTGGTGTCAGAGAATAGGTTAGTGTAGAAAAAGATATAAATTTGACATCAGGAGTGGTGTCAGAAAAAAGACAACACATTGGGGCAACTTCTCAACTGAAAACCACATATATTTCTTTCCAGTTACTTCCTGTCCATGAAATCTATGGACATTTCCCAAGTCTCTGGGAAAGGTAAGAATTTAGAGAAGCCAAGTTTCTAACCGATAGTGTTCCATTTTATAACTTCCACTGTTATAATTTCATCTGTTCCTCAAACAAACCCCCAAATTGGGACTTCACAAGTCTCGGGAAATCCAGCAATTCTCTCACAAAATTTTCCAAACAGAATAAAGAAACAAAGGAAAATATACCACCTGAAAGTAAAGGGGGGATCAGAGCTTGGATAGGTCACCACTGTGGATCAGAAGTTTAGCAAGGTAAACGTCTGAGGAAAGTTTGTGTTTAACCAGCATTGAATGTAAAGTTTATTCGGTCTTTACCAAACCCATCACAATTTCTCAGCAGCTAAATGGTGTGGTGCATGATCACTGCCAACCTGTGAGCGATGTTGTATTCAAAAAGGACCAGATCATGAAAATTCTGAGACCTGAATAGGACAGATTTGCATGTATGCCATTCTAACTCCTGTTTTTATTACAGTCATTGCCATGTAATCAGGTCATGTTTGCACTATGTTCTCACTATAGTCACATTAGAAATATTTTTATTACATTTTATTAGAGAAAATGAGCACTCTTGATATGTTTCGTGTTTCTTGAAAAGGGTTTTCACAGTGTCCTGCTACCATGGCTTTCTCAGTTTTCAGTTCCACTGAACTGCTATGTCGTTTTCTATTTCTTTGGGTCAGCAGCAGCGAGCAGAATGGAAATGTTTCAGAAAGACTTATGAGCTGAAGAGGAGGCTAGAACATGTCTTACAGTATGATGGAAGGAAAGAAAGGTGCGTTGTTACCTGGTCTTTGCTGAAAGTAACCATACACTGGTAAGCAGCATCTGCACATGCAAATATGTGGGGGGGATTGGAAGCGCGCTTCACCCCGTGATAAAGTCTGGAAAACTAAAAAAGAAAATAATTAATAATAATTAAAATCATTAAAGAAATATTTAATTAAAATAATTAAAAGAAACTTCTAATGCTCTAGTGGACCACATAACGCTCCACTACCTGTTACCTACAAAATCAAGACTTTGTCACATATTAGGGAACTTCCTACATTGGGAAGTCTGTAGAGTAGACTGGAGTGTGCAAGCCTGAGTTCAAATCCTGCTTCTGTACTGACTGCTTTTTTCACGGGCTTATACAGGGAGTTCGCTATGTGCTAAGTCTCCTCGGCTGCCAGCTAGGATTAACAATTGTACAGGGTTGTGAGAAGTAAGTGAAGTGGCCCAGTGCCTGGCATGCAGTAAGCCCTCAATAACTATTAGCTGTTATTGTTACAACTTGCTTTAAAAAGTGCCCGTAAAATGTAAGAATTCCATCTGTGGTGCATTATTATCTCCATTATTTTGGGTATCCACCTCTAGGGTAGCAGAATTTTATTCTTACTTTTTCCTTCTTCTCATTTGCCTTTATGAGTCTTAGTTTTCTATGAGGGAGCAGTATGCTCATAAAACATCCCTTACCTGTGGGGAGTATATGCTTAGATTCTGGAATGGGTTTAAGGCAATTAAGATGTCTCCAACGTATGTGTAAATCAGTGAATCGGCATAACGTTTCTGCAACTGATGAATAATTGTATCCTAAGAAGGGACAGCATTGAGAGGAAACATTATTTCCAATCAAAAGAGAGCTTCTAAAAAGAATGGCAACCAATTTATTCTTATAAGGATATTTCCCTAAACCATGAAAGTAGCCTGTTTAAATCATACAGTTACACAGTTACCTTAGTGATCCTAAATCATTAAAGGATTCCAATATCACCTTTAAAGAAGAGAAAATAGGAATATACTGAAGGAATTAGGCCTGCTTAGAATTTGCTAAAACACTTTGAGGTATCCAATATAGTTTCTATTTGTATTGTGAAAAAAACTTCTCGACTAATCAAAATGTTGTATTTAGAATTGTATACCAACATACAATATGCTATCCCTATTGATAAAGCACAGGAAAAAAAGGTAACTTTATTTCTCAAAGCATTACATGTAAAATCGAGGTGGTGGTTCAGGCATTGAAACTGAATGTCCCCAGAGTTAGATGCAGTATAAACAGACCCAGTGCAATTAACAGCTCTATTAAACATGCATATTTTGAATGGGGATTATCACAGTTTTCAGATGTAGAATTCAAGCTATATTAACTCCACTATTTCCCTAAATGAAGCGCCTCTTTATGAAGAACAACTGTATTAACTTAAGAGTTCATTATAATTTTTTATTAAACAGGAAACAATTTCAGCTGATAAAATCCATCTTTTAGGCCTACAATATAAAAATCTTTATTGAAAAAATCCAAATTGTCTTTATTGTTCTAGGACCTATAAATGAGCATAAGACAGGACCATAGTGGCAGAGACTGAATGCTCCCTGAGCTTCACCCCATGGCTATGCAAATAATTACATTTCAAATGACCTTAGGAGAACATGGCCTGCAAGGGAAAGGTCAGACCATTCACATGAAACAAATTTCATCCGTGAGATTTGTCTACCAGATATTTGGTACCTCATCCAGAACCTCTAGATTGACCAAATCGTCCTCCAGGCAGTATTTTTCAGCATCCTCCACACGGTAGGGTCTTCGGGTGTGCATCCTCTCATGCCTGCGAATGTATCGAGAGAGTATTACCACTGAGACAACAAATAATGCAGCAGAAAGGGGGCATCGAGAAGGGCTCCTTCACAGTCTTATCACACGGCATGTTCAGAGACTCGAGGGAGGGGGAAAGGAGGAGCGAGTGTACTTGAGGCACCCGAAGGAAATTATAGACATTCCCTTATTCTTCATCTGTAAAAAGAATCACTTGCGATTGATCTCTGTATCTCACCGGTGGCTGGGAAAGCACATGCAGTAGTGGATGCAAGAAATACAAGAGGACTGGCTCGGCACCTGTGGCTCAATGGGCTAAGGCGCCAGCCACGTACACCTGAGCTGGCGGGTTCGAATCCAGCCCAGGCCCGCAAATAACAATGATGGCTGCAACCAAAAAATAGCCAGGCGTTACGGCAGGCGCCTGTAGTCCCAGCTATGTGGGAGGCAGAGGCAGGAGAATCGCTTGAGCCCAGGAGTTGGGGGTTGCTGTGAGCTGTGATGCCACGGCACTCTACCCAGGGTGACAGCTTGAGGCTCTGTCTCAAAAAAAAAAAAAAAAAAAGAAAAAGAAATACAAGAAGACTGAAAAAATGTACCAAGGACTGTTCTTATATCCTTGTCAAAATTTGGAATCTATAATTTGCATAACTCCATACATTACTCGTCATACCACTAACTAAAAATCACCTATAAAATGTCCTCCTATGTATTCTAAATTTTCCCAGCAGAGAAGCCACCACTGCTTGGTTCTTCCTGGTCACTTTTTTTTTTTTTTTTAAACAAAGTCTTGCCCAGGCTAGAGGGCATTGCAACTCACTGCAGCTTCCCAAACTCTTGGGCTCTAGTGATCCTCCTGCTTCAGCCTTGTAAGTAACTGGGACTACAGGCATCCACCACCACACCCAGCTAATCTATTTTTTTGTAGTAATGGGGTCTTGCTACATTGCCCAGGCTGATCTCAAACTCCTGACCTCAGGTAATTCTCCCGCTCAGCCTCCCAGAGTGCTGGGATTATAGGCGTGAGCCACCATGCCTGGCCCCCATCACTTTTTATGCCCACTATCGTTACAGCTTACAAGGATGTCACCCGTTAGTATTAGCCTACCTAGCCAGGTCCCAGAAGTTGGCTTTTCACTGAAAGTTCAGCTGTAAGTACCATGCAGAAGTCATGGAATCTTGCTACATGCATTTTACAAAAGAGGGGACAAAGGAAGAAGCAAATATATAGTTCTGTATACTGAATCTTGAGGTTAGTACGCAATAGAAAGAGGCAAATAAAACAGCGACTTTTTTCTCTTTCTAGCCTATTAAATTAAACCTTACCTTCCAATCCTATCAACAATAGACTTGAAAAGGGATATCTGAAGCGTACTACGTAGTCATTTCCAGTGCTAGAACCAGTTTTGCTGCTAATTCATATAAAGTTCCGAAATAGAAGAAACTTAATTTAATAAAATCAAATGTATAACCTAAACATGTATTATTATTAAACAGAACACGTTTTTCACCTGTTTTTTTACATTTTGGTGAGCTCAAAGAGAAATCCATTGGTTTGTAATATCTATTTTCTTTTAAGCACAGAGCTGTTACCTACTTCTAGCTAGCCACTTGGCTACAAAAAATAGCAAGAAAGTGCACATTTCTGACGAAATCTCCTTTACATAAAACCTAAGGATCATCTTCCTTGAAGTTCATCGTAAAAATACTGCAAGGCATTTTTATGAAGTAATTAAATTCTCATATTAAATTCAGTTCGTTTATCTCCTAAATTCTTTAAAATTATGCGAGATAAGCTAAGTCAGAGCTTATTCTACTTCTCGTTTGATAAAGAAAATCAGGATTTTAAAAATTATCCACAGATCTGGTTCTAGTTAAGACAAAATAAGCATTCTCTATCCTTATTTCGCCACTGAGTGTAACTAAATACCCTGGACAGAATGCACGGGGCAGGTATCTCAGGATTCAGAAGTAAACAGCCAAAGGCAGATGGGGGAAGGCGAGCAGAATTCAAAATGCCACTGAACCAATGATGAGTTTTCCAGGGCATTTCTCCACCCATAACTCCTGACCTGGACTTACAGACAGCCTGAACCACACACAGACTGGTCAAGCTTCATGTTGGGTGACGTTTTTATAGCCATTTAAAAATGGAAACACTGACAAGACCTCACTTAGGGTCTCCCAAGGAGATATATTCCAGTAGAAGTTGTGATTTTTCAGGTGAACTTAACAGAATACATCATCAGTATCAAAACTATTCTGAGCCTGCAACTATTGTCTGTAGGCTACACCGATCTACCTGTCTGTCCCAAAGATTTAAGTTCCCAGAATCATGCACATGCTGTCTATAAATATGAACTTGATTCTCATAAAAATCTTCCCCAATATATTTTATTAACAACTGTTAAACGATTTCACGTGCTGTTATTTGCAATGCGTGACCTCTTCCCCTGCTTGCAATCAATCACATTCTTTAGAGTTATTTGTCCCCAAAATTGAGGTAAGCAATCTAGAAGTTAACATCCATGCCAGGTAGTTAGTTGCAGGCTGATATAGACCATCCATTTTCCCAACCAGGAACATCAAAAAAAAAAAAATTGCAACCTTTTCTTGGTCTTCCCTAACTAGTATGCTTCTGAAACTGCTGCCTGCTTTATTTTTCTCCTTTGGCTATGGAGTTTAAAGGGTCTATTGGAGAGAATAAATATTATTTATTTCAATTTTAATCTCTTTTTTAAAAATATCCTAGATTTTACAAACATTTATGAACATGTCATATTACCTTATGCTTATCTATTTTTTGTTGGGATTAACGAAAATAAATTTTGTTTAAACATTTTTTCAGTTTTCATAAGTCAAACAATGTATTGTCACTAGCAAATTACACAATTAAAATTTCCTTTAAATTCACCTGCTCCATCTAGTGCCTCACTTGAGAATAGCATCTATGATTAATTTTTGCTGAAGAATTCCTTGTTTAACATGAAAATGACAGATCACCCACTAAAAGTTTCTTGGGTTGAGTATCAAAGCTTAGAAGAATGGAGAGATAGATGAATGAACAAATAGCAAAAGCATTCTATGCAATCAAGAACATATGGTGAAGTGCTGTCATTTCAATGGCTCAGAAGACATTTTCAAATTCCAGCAAGTCTATATTGGCTTTTGTTAGATTTGCTACTTACTTGTCTTTATGAGGCTCTAAGTATGCTGGCTGCCAAGTCTGGATTCTCAGGTGAACAGAATTTAAAGGTTGGAACTTGGAGGGGAAGCTCTGACTTGAACTGGTTCTAGGAGTTTGGTGTGGTAGTTGATGGGAAGGATTTAGACAGTAGGGCTGGCCATAGTTTTCAGGGATCAGGTAAAGGGGAAACTGGTCTCTGAATCCATAACTCAAGTAAGGTGAAAATGAGGGCAAGACTGAAGCATCAAGTGCAAGAAAGTGGGCAGAGAGTAAGAAAAGGATGTGAGGCTGGTGCAGTGGCTCATGCCTTATCCAGCACTCTGGGAGGCCCAGGCAGGTGGACGGTCTGTGCTCAGGAGTTCAAGACCAGACTGAGCAAAAGTGAGACCCCCGTCTCTACTACAACAGAAAAATTAACCAGGTATTGTGGCAGGTGCCTGTCATCCCAGCTACTCGGGAAGCTGAGGCAAGAGGATCACTTGAGCCCAAAAGTATGAGGTTGCTGTGAGCTATAATGCCATGCACTCAACCCGGGGGGACACAGTTAGACTCTGTCTCAAAAAAAAAGAAAAGAAAGCAATTTGAAGAGTAGGTGAGAGGCTAGGAGTTCCCCTAAGACAACAGTGGGCATAGATGAGGTAGAGGGTGAGGACTTCTATGGAATGTCTTTGGCCCATCCAGTGAGTGGGAAAGGAGCTTTGGAAGGCACCAAACAGGTTCAGGTACTAGAGGAATTGTTGTCATGAAAATAATTCCTGAAGTGTTGCTGCTTTCACTATAGTTTAATCTCTATGCCTACACCATGGTTAAAACCATTTCTGTGTGAATGCTCTTTAATATCCCATCACTGGGCCTGCTAAGTTCTATAAACGACTTTGGCAAATATGTGTTTTACCCAAAAGTAAAACCTTTTTTGGTCTACCAACTAATTACGCCTGTGTTGGTGGAGACTTCCATGCAGGTAGGGACAAACAGGGTGGCAGGAGCTTCACACAGGTGTGTCAGGATGCATTCTTCTCTTCACTCCCCAACTATGATGAAGAACAAAGCAGTAGCCAGACACGGTGGCTCACATCTGTAATCCCAGCACTCTGGGAGGCCAAGGCAGGTGGATCACCTAAGCTCACAAGTTTAAAACCAGCCTGAGGAAGAGTGATACTCCATTTCTAAAAATAGCCAAGTGTTGTGGCAGGCACCTAGAGTCCCAGCTACTCAGGAGGCAAGAGAATCCTGTAAGCCCAAGAGTTTGAAATTGCTGTGAGCTGTGACATTATAGCACTCTACAGGGGGCAATAAAGACCCTTTCTCAAAAACAAACAAACAAACAAAGCAATAGAAGAAGGTGTTCTAAATCATAACTCAAGGGTGGGAAGGAAGCAAACTCTTTTAGCCTAATAATTACAAGCAATATGCTAGTGAGAGGTTGATCTCTGCCCCGAGAAACGCCTGATGGCCTCTTGGGCAGTCACTTGTAGCAGGACCATTATTAAGGTCTCCTCTGTGTCAGCAACTCCATACCTGGGATCAGGGCCCTCTCCTCTATCTGAGAGTGGAATTGGAAGGAGTGGAGAATGGCTGACACTCCCGCCAGATTCCAAAAAATAAAAGGAAGTAAAATTTGTTGGAGGTGAAGGAAAAAACTCAAATAGGGAAAAAGTCCAGGCTCCAAGATGGTGGTCCTCAAGCATCTAAGACAAAGGCTTCTGTGGCCAGGGACCTAACACTACATTCAATGGACTCCATATAATAAGGAGAACATGACCTTTACTACACCACTACACCAAAGTCAGTGGGGGTTTTGTTGTTGTTGTTTTGAGACCAAGTCTCACTTTGTCTCCCTTGGTGGAGTGCTGTAGTGTCACAGCTCACAGCAACCTCAAACTCTTGGGCTCAAGCAATTCTCTTGCCTTGACCTCCCAAACAGCTGGGACTACAGGCACCTGCCACAATGCTGGGCTATTTTTTTTTTTTTTTTGGAGATGAGGTCTTGCTCTGGCTCAGGCTGGTCTTGCTGTTGAGCTCAAACAATCCACTCACCTTGGCCTCCTAGAGTGCTAGGATTACAGGTGTGAGCCACCACAACCGGCCTAAGTCGGTGTTGTTGAACATTTCTTCCAAATCATTATTTCTGTTTGATGAAAGAGAAACTTTTAGTTGAGTAAAACTACATAACCATGGCCCTAAAATGAGAGAAAAACTAGCAGACTGTCTAGGAATGACAGTATTTTACTGAGAGTAAATTCAAATATGGACAGAGATGCCACCTCGATACCTTTAACGATGTGAACTGTATCTTGACCCCGGACGTAAGGTTGTATCTATCAAACATACAATACATGGCATAGTTTAGAGAACAGAAGAATTGTTTGGTGGAAATTACTATAGTAGCTGCCTGTTTATCTAAAAATAGTTTTGACCAGAATCTCAACAAATCAGCAACTTATAATCAATCATGTTAAATAATATTTGATATACCTAACTTCTCTAATCAGCAAGAATCAATGACATCAGTATAAAATTAGACATTAATTAATTCATTCACCCAATTATATAGATACAGGTAGATAGATAACAGATACTAATTATATCAGGATATAGAATTATTTCTTCTCTGTTAGGAGGACAGAAGAATCTTTAACCTCCTGTGTGTGAAGCATCTTCAGCACTTTATTTATTTATTTATTTTAGAGACAGAGTCTCACTTTATCGCCCTCAGTAGAGTGCTGTGGCATCATAGCTCACAGCAACCTCCAAATCCCAGGCTTAGGCCATTCTGTTGCCTCAGCCTCCCGAGTAGCTGGAACTACAGACACCTGCCACAACACTCGGCTATTTTTTTGCTGCAGTTAGGCTAGGGCCGGGTTCGAACCTGCCACGCTCAGTGTATGGGGCCAGCACCCTACCCACTGAGCCACAGGCGTCGCCCAGCACTTTATTAATCATTCGAGAGTCATTCATTTACCCAGGAACCCATCAGTGTATGTAATACGATACGTGAGTCTGAATGTGTACGTACACATGCACACAGGTTGGCGGTTAGAAGGGGAGAGAACAAGGCTAACCTGGAAAAGCTCTGTGATTAATCTGTGAGAAATCTGTTTTTAAAGGTCATTCTCACAGGTTGAAAAGAAATCAGAAAAGCTAAAGTCATTGTTTTAATCAGCCTCAGGCAAATTGCAAGGGCAGACTCAAAATACATTTTACACAGAGAACAAAAAAACCCAGCCATTTAATTCTTCCACCGAATAATACTTAAAGTAGGCCCCTGGCATTTGAAGGTTTAACATCTGTGGTTTCAGCTAGTTCTAAGACATCTGCAGGGGCATGGCATGCTGGAGCTTGTAATTTTGCTGAGGCTCATAGTTGAGTTCATGGTCATGGCACAGCCAACCCAGTGACTTCCTTGCCTCATTCGTGTTCCAGACAATAATTCAGAAGGACAGAATTATTCTCTGTCCTTCTATTACCCTTGTAAAGTGATGAAAAGCATATTTTTAAAGTCTACTTCTCTGAACTTTTAACAGTGAAATAACATACCAGATGATGTTAATGAATTCAGGAATTTGATTTGGGGAGAAGTCCTTTTTCAAGGTCAAGGAAATGGGAGCTGATATAAGGAAAATGAGCAAACTGTCCAAAGTACCTCTGACAGAGTAAGTAATGATGTAGCCTCAAAGTGTTATTCATATAATTTTCAGGGTTTTTTTTAACTCCTTTGAGAGAATAAGCCGATGCACAGTTGCTTCATTGTACCTGAATCAAATATACGCTATGGCAAAATTAAAAAATCCTGGAAAAACTTAAATTCCAGTGACATCATGCATAAATTATAACTAGCATCTGGTAATGGTATCTACCAAATTTCAGACAGTACAATGTGTCTTCTCGGTGGGTGCTGATGCCATCTTGTATCTACATCTATATCCCATCCTTAGGGTATACATAGTGAAACGGAATGGTTCACAGCCAGGCTTTCTAAAGTCCTGCAGCAATCAGAGGAGCTAGAATGTTTACATAACAGTGGAAGGACAGCTTAGCATAACTAGCTCCATTGTGCTTCCGACCCCCTCCTCGACCCCCACTAATATTGTTTAGGTTAAAAGCCTCTGCTTAGTACTGCATGCAGGCTAGAGGAAAGGTAAAAACCGTGCCTTTTCCGAAACTAACTCCCAGGAAGGTAAGAAAATACAAGTAACAACGCCATGTTTAAGATTTTTAGGAACATCTTGACCTTTATCCTCCTAACTGACCAAGAGCAAAGAAGTCTTACAACCTTCTCAGATCCTCACTGAGGCCCAGATGTCTGTGATCCACCTTCTTCTTGGTTCACTGACTCTTCAAATAAAAGCAGCTTTCCTTGCCCCAACACCTTGCCTCTGGGCTTATTGGCTGTCCTGTGCTGAGTGGCAGAAGCTTGGGCTCAGTTACACTTAGACCCAGGAGCAGTGAGAAGTGGGCCTTACAATGCAAGCCTCCCAGGTACAGCAGCTTCTGCTCTACTGGGAACAAGCTCCTCATGCTTCCTAGTTGAATATTCTTGCCTCTTTATCACAGCTGAGATGGACCACTCCTCACAGACTCTCAGTTGCAGCAGCATCTTCCACCTACTTACCGTGAGGGGTTGGGGGGACTCGGTAGCCTCCCTTCTCCTCTCTGCCTTCTCCCAACCATTGTTCTCCCTAACCAATACCTCCCTTTTTAAAAAGTTCGCATCACATTCAGCTCTCTAGAACTTGACACTCAATTTTCCTTTTTCTCTACCCCTTCCCCAGATATCAGTTGTTGGTTTTCCCGGGTCCCGTCAATCACTTCGTTAATTCTTCTTGCATTCTGATCTAAGGCTCTTCAACTTACCAACATTTAAAAATGTGTATTTCTATTCTATCAAAGTTGACCACAAGCTCAGCTATTCCTAGTTCTTAATTATCTCTCAAAAGTTCCCAGAATCTCAGTTCTGTGATCTCTTTTCTCATCCTCCCATCATCTGCTTTGCATTGTCAACGGCCAGTCCTCTGCCTGGACTCAGCTGCAGTCATCAGCCACTCTGGCTTCACTTTCTTCCCAGTCCCCCAAAGACCCCCAGGATACTCTGCCACCTGCCTTAATTCCTTGGTCCCCTTATCCACACATCAGGTCCACTGAAGCCAGTCTCCAGCCCAGACAAGACCACAGCATCTGCTTTCTCCACTTTTACTCCTTATTGTCAAGGGTTACTTGAGATGATAGATGGAAGATGTGGCCATGGTGATGGTACATTTTCTGAGAGTTTCTAGTGCCAAATGCTGGCCTGAATGTTTTTACATACATTATCTTAGACACTAATTACCTTCACTGCAATGGGATGCATGCCGTTGTATGCCAACTGGGTTTTCTGTGCTATTGCGTGATCATTTTATATAATTATATATATAATTTCATATATAATTATATATATATAATTTTGTATAATTATATATATAAATCTCTGTATATATATCTTTGATTGATCCTTTATAATCTTCCTCATACTGACTATTTCAAAGATTTAACACTCTCCGCAATTTCTATTTGGTTACAATGTGGACCAGGGTGGCAGGCCAACTTGGGTAGCCCCTGACACGGTTCTCCTTTTCCTTAGCCTCTCTCAATCAGACTATCACTAAGTCCTAACAATACCATTAACTTAATATATTCTGCCATTTGTAATTGCTATAATCTGCTCACTCATTTCCCTGGCTCCAACCTTGCCCTGCTCTGTTCTATTCTCCTTACTGCAATTGGAATAATCTTCTGGAATTCTTCAGTGGCTCCCTAACACCTAAGGAACAAATCCAGGCTTCTTAGGCCCATCCCAACCCAGCCTCTGCCTACCTTGTCTCTCCTTCCCACCTACCCCATGCTGGGTTCCAGCCATGCCAATTAATTGCTCACCACACTTCCCAAGCTCTTTCCAGGCCTGGGCCTTGACCTTTGCTTGTTGCTCATTCTTCCCCCTCTCCCTAAAACAACTCCTTCCCCCAACTATCTTCTATTTGTTCTTCAGGACAGTTAAGGATTCTCTTCCCACCAGTTCCTATGGGGTCTTCCTCAACCATTCCAACCTCCCCAGCCAGTAGGCGCAGGTCCCTTTCCCAGGTGCTCTGAGAGGTGCCCTCGGGATTCCTTTACCCAAGTGCTTTTCCTGCTGAGCTGTTCCCATCTGATTCTTGTCTGCATCACACACCAGCCTAGCAGCTCTTTATCAGGAACTGCATCTGATTTGCCTTTGTAGTCCCTCTGTTCAGCAGAGGACTTGACACATACACACATATAAATGTCTCTAGAAGAATAAATGAATCAATTAGATATTGAATAAGAGATTAAAATGGATATTTTTAACATTGAGTACTCTGGTACTTTTTATTTTCATGATCTTGTACAGTAAGTAAAAGATGAATTTTCACAGATTAAAAGCAAGAGGTAATTAGCGCTAAA
The DNA here is from genome assembly GCA_963574655.1 of Perodicticus potto. NCBI lineage: Eukaryota > Metazoa > Chordata > Mammalia > Primates > Lorisidae > Perodicticus > Perodicticus potto. The sequence continues at coordinate 3,375 of CAUYRH010060119.1, read as the reverse complement.
AAGAAATGAGAGACTCGGAATCGAATAGATGCCATTACTACTACTATTTATGCAGGATAACTAAAAGGAAGACTATTGTAAGTATTGTATATCTCTTGACATCACTCTCCAAACAATTCTTCTTTTAGGGAATACACTTTGGAAGAGAAAAGTAACTTATTGAATAAGTGGCTGAACTGGGGTCCAAACATAGCAGAGCCAGTGCTTTTAACCAGCACACCGGGCTGCCTGCTGTGTGGCCATAATTGTGCATAAACATGATGAGTGGATATTTACCTCACTCACCTATGCACTCACTTCAACTTTTCTTCTTTTGTTTTTTCCACCTTAACTTGGAAACTCGCACTCTAAATATATTGACTTATCAGCATCTACTGATACTTGACAGTTTTTCCTGGTAGGCTTAAAAAAATCTATGTCGCTAGCTCCTTGCTAATAGGAAGTAATAGTGTGGGGGCGGGGGGATGGTTGGCTGTTAATTACATTCATTGTGTTTCCTACATTAATTTTCTGGAATTAATTTCCTATCTTCTAAGGAAATGACTGTTTAAGGTTTTGATACCTATCTGTAAGGTTGCATTTTTTAAAATGATGGTTCAAAGAAACACAAACTATTGAGTAAAACTCAAGGTTACAAAGACGCTGCGACAAACAAGCCTTTGCCACCACGTACCACTGTACAAAACTTCTGTCATCAAAGGAGTAAACAAAGGTAAAGAGAAATTAGAGAAAGCCCAGAGCTGCAATTTTCCGTAGTAAAAGAAGGAAAGTTTTTAAAGAGAGAACATGGATCTGGACAGGCAAATTGGGCAAATATGACATGCTGAATAACTTGGCAAATTAAGTCTCAGAAATGATTCCGCGGCAGATCTCAGAACAGTGAGGGAAGAAGGAGATGCTGGATTTGACTTATGGCATTTAAATGCTGGGTTTGGTTTTTGCTAGGTTTATATTTTATTTCGTCTTCATTTTTTGTGGTGCGTGTGTGAAGGTGGATGGTGGGGGGCAGTGGCCAGTGTATAGGAACAAATGCAAGGGAAGAAAAGGGGGCTCAAACACAAGTTCCCACTGCTTCAAAGACACCGAGTGACGAGAATTTCTCTGCAATTCTCTACCCTGCAGGCAACACATAGAAACAGAAATGGCAGTAGAAAAGGGAAATGAGTAGGAAAAATCCATTCTGAGCCATCCAAAGGGACTCTGGTGGTGGAGAAGCAAATCAGCAAAATACAGTCACCTTGGAACTATGTCTCCAGCTCAGAGTTCTGGTGACAATGTTTAGCTTTTTGATTTGTAAACAGCTTTCTGCTGAATACATGAATATTTCCAGAACTTCTGACTTGAGATATTTTATTCTTTATCCTTCATACTTTGAATGTTCTTTTAATAATAATGAGCCGGAGCTTATCTAAATCCTGGCCAGTTTTATAAAACCAAGTAACTGCTGAGCAGAGTAAGCAGGTTTTTATGGTCATTTAATTTTTTTTTAAAGAGAAATTCTGCCACCCTCTGGACAGAAACTAAAGATCTCCGTCCTAGGGATTCACCAGGGAACACTGTTGTAAGTATTTGCCCCCATAAATTAACATTTTTTAAAAATCTGCCCTTTAAAAAACAAACAACAACAAAAAAATTGCTCTAGATAGCATAGACAATGTATGAAAAAAATAATTAGTTGACTTCAAAAAATCTTTAGCTAAAGAGGAAATGGTCTCAGAGCACATTACCAAAAAAGCCTCCAGTGTTTAACTCATAATCTTTCTAAAATCATCTACAATCTATATTTCTGCTCTCTGGTCTGCAACAGCTAAATAAAGATTTTTCCTACAATTTCAGTGGTAGCTGCTTTCATACAGTTACCTTTATTGGAAAAAAAATCCAAACTTATGAAATATAAATATATATTTGTTGGTTTTTAACTAGAGCTAACTGAACATGAGGGCAGAGTGACATTTCATTCATAACAGCACAATGGGCAGTTTGTTTCTGAAGCCCTCCTACTTTCCTCCGCTGGGCAGGGAGTACTTAATGTCATGCAAATGAAACTCTCAAAAATGCAGGGATGTGGTAATTACCAGTAATAACATGGGGCAAATCAAAATACACAATGTGCCAGCTTTCTAAATAACTGGAGGGAGAAAGCAGAAAGACACCCCAGTACTATACCTGGTTTTAGCCACAGGGTGTAGATGCTTCTGGTCATGGAGGACCTTGGCCAGCTGTTTTTGCAGAAACAAAACCTTTCCGTGGGCTCCTTTAATAAATGGGTGGTCAAGGAGACTTGTGACAGAAGGCCGCTTTTCAAAATCTTTAATAAGACACCTGTGTGCAAAAATCAATAATCAAAAGTACAATCATAGACATCCTGCTCCCTTGTAAATTCGGGAGAAAGTGAGAAAGCTCATTTATGAAACTGGATCATTAACCTTTCATAGCTCTTTCTTTATTAATATGTATCAGAAAATAGAAAAACTCTCTGTTAGTTGAATTAAAACCTCAGCAATGTATTTTAGTTTAACACAATCAATTTTTGATTGATAGTTTAACAAGATCAATTTGAAGTACTCAGAACACTGAAAAAATAGACTGGTCAGCCAAATTTCTGTCTGAATTTTCACCACAGAAAAAATGTTTTCAATGGAGTCAAGTTGATCAGTCTATATGCTTTATTTTAGGAGCATATGGAATTGAAATACTATTACTTCACTTAAGTCCTAATATGCGAAATGTCCATTATTTACTTGGTAGTAAGGAAAATGCATTTCAGAGTTTGCAAAGAAAGGAACTAATCGTAAAGAAACCTTCACAGAGAAAGTTCAGCAGCTTGATTTCAAATGCCTTCTGGAGAAACAGAGGAACCTCAGAACAGAAAGTGACTACAATATAATGCAGATGAATTGGGATAGAATTATGAAAACAGGGGGTAAAAAGCCCACTCAAATCAGGTTGCATTTAAACTCTTCTACAGTTAATTGGTAAAACCACACCAGTATAACTATTTTCTGTTTCAGATACAGAAACAGTTATATCCTTTTCGAAGAAAATAATCATTTAGGACAGGGGGCCGGAGCAAGATGGCAACCGAGTAACAGCTTCCTTGCAGCTGGGCACGGTGAGACCGGGGAGAGAGGACCTCAGGCATCTGTGGCAGGCGGGATCTACCCAGGAACTTCCCCTTGGGGACACAGGGAGACAGCGTGAGGCTTCTGGACACCCTGAGGAAGGCAAAAGTGGCAGAGACTGGGCAAGTGGTTGCATCTGTTCACTCGGGCTGATCCTGTTGGCGGCTGTGGGTGGGGCAACAGTGGGACTGCAGGCTGGAAAGGCCTTGCCTGTGAGCTGTTTGGGTTTCTTTTGGACTTGGCACTCAGTTGA
>CAUYRH010060118.1:0-15749 GCA_963574655.1 Perodicticus potto | reverse complement strand
CCGCATAAACAGAAGCAATAACAAAGATCATAATTTCAATAGATGCAGAAAAGCATTCAAAAAAATTCCATACCATTTTATGATAAAAATTCTTAACAAAACAGGCACAGATGAAACATATCTCAAAATCATAAAATCCACATGTGACACACTGACAGCCAACATCATACTGAATGGGAAAAAAAGATTGAAAGCATTCTCACTTATAACTGCAGCAAAACAGGGATTCCCATTGGCTAGGATTGAAGTCCCAACCAGTGTGATAAGCCAACAAGGAGGGTATTAGGGTATACAAATTGGGAAAGGGCAGGTCAAACTATCTATCTTTGCTGATGATATGCTCTTATGTTTAGAAAACCCCAAAGATTCCACTAAGAGGCTCCTGAAATTGGGTAAATAAATTCAGCAAAGTTTTAGGTTACAAAATCAGTGTACACAAATCAGTAGCATGCCTATATGGCAACAACAGTAAAACTGAAAATCAAATCAAACACTCAATAGCTACAAAAACATAAACTATCTAGAAATATATTTAGCCAAGGAAGTGAAAGGTCTCTGTAAAGAGAATTATGAATCACTGAGAGAGGATGCTGCAGATGAGGTAAACAAATAAAAAAATCCCTATCATATTCAAGGATCAGCAGGATCAACATTGTAAAAATGTCCATACTACATATTCAATGCAGTCCTCATCAAAATATCAGCATCATTTTTGCAGCTCTAGAAAACAATAATTCTACACTTCATATGGAACTAGAAAAGAACCCCAGTAGCTAATCCAATCTTAAACAAAAGGAACAAATCTGGAACCATTCCTTTATAAGAGTTTAAGATGTACTTAAAGGCTATTCAGGCAGTCCCCTGGTTGTGAACAAAATAGTTTCTGTAAGTTTGTTCTTAATTTGAATGCATGTAAGTTAGAATAGATGCATTTACCTATTACTTGTAACGGCCTCCATTCATAAGTGTGAGTTCTACATCAGTTGAATTCACAGGATGCTTGTCATTCAAGGACTACTTGTAGTAACTACAGCATATTACTGGTACAAAAATATAGACAAAGACCAATGAAATAGAGCAGAGCACCCGGAAACAAAACCATCCACATATTTCCAACTGATCTTTGACAAAGCAGACAAGAATATACACTAGGGAATAGAATACCTAATTGATAAATGGTACTAAGACAATTAGAATCATATCTCTTACCACTCACAAAAATTAATTCAAGATATATAAAAGACTTAAGTTTAAGGCATTCAATTCTGAGAATTTTAGAAAAAAATTGGAATAACTCTTCTAAGATATCAGCCTCGACAAAGGAATCTATGACAACAATCCCAATGGGGTCAACAACCCAGATAAATAAATATATGGGATTTGATTAAATTAAAAAGCTTTTGCAAAACCAAGGAACAATCAATAGAGTATGTAGACAACTTATAGAACCTGAGAAAATATTTACATCCTATACATCCAATAAAGGACAGTTAACCAGACTCTATAAAGAATTCAAGAGAATTGGCAAGAAATTAATCACACAACCCTATGAAAATTTGGCAAAAGATATGAACAGAAGCTTTTCAAAAGAAGATAGACTAATGGTCAAAAATCATAGGAAACAATTCTCAATGTTTTCTAATCACCAGGTAAATACAAATCAAAACCACAATGAGATACTACCTAATCCCAATGCGAATTGCTTTTATTAAAAAATTCCCAAAAAATGATGGATGCAGGGTAAATCAACATTTGTACACTGTTAGTTGGACTGCAAATTAGCATAACCTCGATAAAAACAGTATGGAGATTCCTCAAAGAACTAAAAGTAGCTATACCATTTGATCTAGGATTGCCACTACTGGGTATGTGCCAAAGGAAAAGAAGTCATTTTATCAAAAAAACACTTGCTCTCAAATTTTTATTGCAGGACAATCCACAATAACAATGACATAGAATCAACGCAAGTGCCCATCAGTTATGGGTGGATGAACAAAATGTGGAAAACTAAACAGCCATGAAGAAGATGACTTAATCCCTTTGCAACAATTTAAATGAAACTGGGGACCATTAACCTGGGTGAAGTAGCTAAAGAATGAGAATATAAACACTACACTTACACACTATTAAATTATAGCTAACTGATAAGGGCTCACATTCCCAGATAGAAGCTAAACTAACAGAAGTCAAGGAGGTGGAAGGGACTAGGAGGAGATTGTGAAATCACAACTAATGGGCACAATGAACACTATCAGGGGCATGGGCACAGTTATAACCCTTACTCAAGCAGTACAAAAGCAATCTCTGTAACCAAAACATTTGAAATTTTGAAAATAAAATGATAAAATCTGACTATATGTACATCTAAAAATAAATAAACACATCCACACTTTCTTACTGATTAAAAAACCTTATAAGATTATTTTTTAAAAAAATAAAACATAAGTAAATATACATTTATGATCTCCCTTAACCAAGCATAGTTCTGAGAATCTAGGCTGGGTCTCAACGGGCAAGATTAGAATCTCCATCTCTAGATAATGGACCTATAGGTACTGAGGTATGGCCATCTACCTCTCAGAAGTCCACCAGTTATCAGCCCTGTATTTTCTCAGTTTCAAAAATTTTTTAAACTGTCTCATTTTTAATTTCCCTGCAGACAGCTGAGGGAAAATAAGCATTTAGAAAATCCTTCAAAGGAAAGAGATCACAATAAATAAAATAAAAATAGAAATAGTTTAAGAAATAAAACTCATCAATAACTTCATTAATAATCATTAATAATCTCAAGAAAAGTAGATAACATATTGAATCCATGAAATAGGACAAGATACTATTAAATAAGAAGAATTATAGAAACAAGAAAATAGTCATAAAATAAAAAATAATACTCAAAATATCTTAAATCTCAGTAGAAATTTTGAGCCTACAGTACTTTCCTTCTGTCTCTCAATGCTGCTGTCCCATTGGCTTTTTATTAGTTCCTTGTATACTTCAAGTGGTTTCTTGCCTGTCGGCTTTTGCAATCTATGTCCTCTGCTCTGGAATGCTTTTCCTTCTGATCTTCAAATAGCTGGCTGTTTTTTTCATTCAACTCCAAAACCAAATGTTATGTCTTTAGACTTCTGAAGTCTGTTTATTTATAATTATATATATATATATATATATTTTTTTTTTTGTGCAATTTTTGGCCTGGGCTGGGTTTGAACCCACCACCTCCAGCATATGGGGCCATTGCCCTACTCCTTTGAGCCACAGGTGCCGCCCTATAATTATATTCTTATCATTCTTTACACACTGCTACATGTTCCTTCCTATTATTTATCAGTACTTGGCATTATTTTATTTATTCATTTACTTATTTAAGAACATATTATTTTTCTTCCTTTTTAAGAGTATCTATGTCTATTATATGTGGTATGTAAGTATATAAATATCATATCTAAGAAATATGTATTTTAAATATATGGTATTTAATATAAATATTTTTATATATACATAGCTTTAAATATATATTTTAAATATATGGCATTGAATATATGTTTTTATATATGCATAGCTGTATTGTATATATAGATATATGTATCTTTTATATCTATGCAGAGCAGAGATAGATACAGATATAATCATAAAATAAAATGTTTTTCCCTCTGGACATGGGGAGAGAGAAGAAGCCAGGCTCTGGTTTTAGTGAATCTAGTGGCAGGCAGCAATGGTAGGATCTGTTCCTGTTGAGAGCTTCTCCCTAGTGGGAGAAAGCTATAGACCCTACCTATCCCAACATAAGTCTCAGCCATGTCAGAAATGTTCTATATCGCCACTGTACAGTACATAAGGTAGTCCATACCCACATATTTCTAGGGAGCAATTGAAATGTGTCTAGTGTGACTAAGAAACATAATTTTTAATATTAAACAATCTAGTGTCATGCAAAGCAAAAAGCAAAACTAAGAGAAAAAGCCTCTCTACTAGCATAGAGTGTTATGGAGGAATTTTATCTTAAGGCTGAATATGCTCTGGGATGGGAGGTGATGAAGGGAGGCAGTTCCTTAAGAGGGACTGAGGCATGAACATCAGTTGCAGAGTCAGTAGGCATGGGCTGCAGGCTTATTCCTGCCAATAGCAAAAATACATGAACTGGGGAAATCTCTTTCTTCTTTGGACCCTGTTTCCTGTCAAGCAAAATACATAGGTTTGAATTATTTATTGTTTAATGTTGAATTCAGAAGGGGTATGATGTAATCACTGTCACAAAACAGGCACAGTGATCCATTATTTGGAGAGTAGTCAAAAACCATTTGTTAGAGAAAAAAAATCCGGAAGTAGGTGGCAAAACATAATACAGCAGAAACACACACGAAAAGTCATGTATTATTGTACATAATGGTTATAGCTGTCACTCATTGAAGGCTTCCTGTGGTTTCAAGGAATATGCTAGAGGCTGAATATGCTTTTATATGATATAATATACAAAACAACTCTGTGACATAGAATATTAGCATCATACCCACTTTTAAAAAAAAGAGTGCTGGGGTTCAGATAGTTTGCATAAGAATTAGAAAGTGGTGATACTAGTACATTCTTCCAAGACTGTTTTTCTGCTGTGATATGGTGCACTTAGTATTTGCTATTTATGATTCTCATTATATACTAGGGACAATAGTACACTCCTTATATGTATTATCTTTTTGTTTTAAGAGACAGAGTCTCACTTTATCGCCCTCAGTAGAGTGCCATGGCTTCACACAGCTCACAGCAACCTCCACTCCTGGGCTTAGGCGATTCTCTTGCCTCAGCCTCCCGAGTAGCTGGGACTACAGGCGCCCACCACCATGCCCGGCTATTTTTCTGTTTTTGCAGTTCGGTGAGGCTGGGTTTGAACCCGCCACCTTTGGTATATGGGGCCGGCACCCTACTCAATGAGCCACAGGCGCCTCCCTGTATTATCTTTTTTACACGAGTTTATCTATGCTTTTGTGGAAACCAGCCCAGGAACTCCCCAACACTTGACTTGAGTGTCTCTGACCTATGGTAAGGACCTTTGCTAAGATTTCCTGAGAGTGGAGAACACAGGTCTTAGAAGAGTATTTATCTTACAGACTTTATGGGTATTTATCACACTTATTAATATCAAACATTTTTATTTTTCTTTAATTTCATTAGTTCTACTCATCTGAATTCACCCTTCAGTCTCATCTTGACCAAAGTCTTGACTTGCAGTGATTCAGATCACTTTCCACTCTATAAAAAATAAAATTTAAAATGACATAAAATATTCTCCTGATGCAATAATTTCTGATATTAAAAATCATCTGAGATTCTGAATAGCAAAAGAAAATTAGACGAATGGTATAGCCATCACTTAACTGAAGCACAATGATCATATCTACAATTTAGATGGCATAGCAAACCTCATCTGAGGACGAGGGAGAATACCACCTCCATATTACCTTGCTTCGTAATAGCTGATCTGAAACAGAAGACTAGGTAAAGTAATCAGACATATAAAATCGATTCCTCAAATTGCTCTTGGAAAGCAGCCATTTATCCTGATAACAAAGAAGAAACACCAAGGCAAAGCCAGAGCTCCTCAAATATGGCAAAGATGGTTAGCTTTTTTTTTTTTTTTAATTCTGACCAAGTGTCCTTTCAATGATGAAGTTTTTATAATAAGGACTGTCATACTTCTTTATAAAAGTCATACCGGATCCAGAATCCTAAACCATGGTGGCAGAAGGTACACCAAAGCTTCGTTTTCTCCACTTTGGATATGATGTTTAATCATTTGATTGCACTAATTTTGGAAACTGATAAATTCAAGTTATTATTATTATAGCTTGCTCTCACTCTCTCTCTATCCCCTCAGCCTATAAGGTAGTATCTGTATATTACCCAGCAGTAGGTCAAACTTCCTCTTCCTACCAACAGCACTACCAAATTCTCCTATACAAGAAGCTAATTTTCAATCAGCTTCTCACCTATGGGTGAGTCTCAAATAATTTTAAAACTTGCCTGAATAAGAGTTGACATTGAATTTATCTTAGACTTTGCAACTAGTCATTATCTTCTTTTCCTAAGTACATTTTACACAAGAATTTTTTTTTAGACAGAGTCTCACTTGGTCACCCTCGGATAGAGTGTGATGGCGTCACAGCTCATAGCAACCTCAAACTTAAGCAATTCTCTTGCCCCAGCCTTCTGAGCATCTAGAACTACAGGGACCCACTACAATGCCTGGCTATTTTTTAGAGATGACGTCTCGCTGTTGCTCGGGTTGGTCTTGAACTCCTCAACTCAAGCAATCCACCTGCCTCAGCCTCCCAAGTGCCAGGATTACAGATGTGAGTAACCATTTCTGGCTTCAAGTTCACTTTGAAAGTCATACTATTTACATTACATAATGTTTTACCTTAAACAGCTTAATGCTTACAACCCACAGACATTTCTTGAGCACCTATCATGTGTAAAACATACCATTAGGGGATTTGAGGAATATCAAGAGGAAAGTCCCTACATTCTGCTCTAAAATAATAGAGAGAGCATGAAAATGTCAAGAGTCATCACGATTACCTTGGAAAATATGAAGAACATTTTTTATGTGTTGCCACCACCATTTCAACCACAGTCACTGCTATTTCCAATTCTGTCTAGAATTGGGTTGAAAGTGGAGTTGAAGGGTGACACCTGTGGCTCAGTGAGTAGGGCGCAGGCCCCATATACTAAGGGTGGCGAGTTCAAACCTGGCCCCGGCTTAATTGCAACAAAAAAAATAGCTGGGCATTGTGGCGGGCCCCTGTGGTCCCAGCTACTCGGGAAGCTGAGGCAAGAGAATCACCTAAGCCCAGGAACTGGAGGTTGCTGTGAGTTGTGACGCTACAGCACTCCACTGACGGCGATAAAGTGAGACTCTGTCTCTACAAACAAACAAACAAACAAACAAAAACAAACAAAAAAAATAAAGTGGAGTTGGAAATGGAAATATATCTGCATACCCAAGAAACAAAGCAAAGGAGCTTGCAAATAGGGAAAATAATTAGATATCCTCTACCCACAATACCTACTACCTGAGGATAAGACTTTAGTAAGGAGGCCGGAAGTGTCATCAATAGATCATTCCATAATACTTTTTCCAAAGGGAAAAAGGGCATATTTGTGTGACATTAATAACCACAGTATCATGATTTTTCTTTTTAGCTTAAATCACAAAATAATTATAAAAGATGACTTTCTGAGAATTTTTATAAAAGCTCCATTTTGGAAAAATGCTTCATAAGCATAATTCAGATGAACAGCAGGAAAACACATAATGAGTAATTCTCCATCATGTGGTATATGTTCACAAATACTTGAACAGTTTGGGGGAAAGTAGTCAAGTTAATAGAAAAATCATGAGAAAATTATGAGTAAAGTTGCACAGGAAAAAGTGGGAAATAAACTAAACATAAGATAAACTCAGATTTTAGTATTACAATTTATCCTCCAGTAAGAAATACCTTTTTTGTGAACTTATAGTTCTAAAAATATATAGACTATACCAACATAACACACATTTCTAACCAGTAGCATTGTCCCCCAGGTTGGTTCTTTCCCTAGAAAATTGTGATGTCTGTGATGTATTTGTAAACACACCCTGAAGCTTTGCTTCTTCTTTGACCAAATGATGAGTACATAAAATCAGAGCTCAAACGATCACTATCCTCACTATAGAAAGATCATTGAAATCAAATAACTGAAATTTCTGTTCTTTGACCATCATCTCCCTAACCCTACTACCCCCAGTCCAAGGAAGCCATCATTCTGCTTCTGCTTTTATGGGTTTGACTAGATACATCATAGAGGTGGAGTCATGTGACATTTGTTCTTTTGTGCCTGGCTTATTTCACTTAATGTAATGTCCTCAAGGCTCATCTATGTGGTCCCAAAATATGGGGTGTACTTTTTTTTTTAAGGCTCATGAGCATTGCTTTGTATATATATATTTTCATTTTCCATTCACCCGTTTGCAGACACTTAGTTTGATTCTGTATTGCAACTATTGTGAATTTTATACATATATACACACATATATATAACACATACATATATATCTATCAATTTTTAAGTAGAGAAACTAAAAATTAAAAGGAAGGTGGGTACAGGGCAGTGGTGTACTGATAACAAATGTGTAAATGTGAAACATCTTCCAGAAATACCAAACTTACATGAAAATTATAAGGAAATTCTGCAGATTAGGGAGGAGAAGCCACAGCATATGAATGTAGGGGTTCCAGTAAGGAGATTATTATCACTGTTCATTTAGACAATGAGGCCCATCTGTAAGAGTGAGCAATAGTAGTCATGAAGGAGAGAAGACAGATTTTGGAGAAATGTCAGAGACAGAATGGTGATTCTTTTTTTTTTTCTTTTTTATGAAGTCATAGCTATGCACATTAATGCAATCATGCATGTACAATATGCTGGTTTTATATACACTATGAAATATTTTTATCAAACTGGTTAACATAGCCTTCACGGCACCCTCTTAGTTATTTTGTTAAGACATTTATATTCTACATTTAGTAAATTCGTTACAGGGTGGGTGGTTACAGAGGAGAAACACAGTCAAAGACAGCTTTGATAGTATCATTTTCCTGCATGAAAGCTTTCAACTGCTTTTTCTGCCTTGTGGTAATAAATTTATAACACTGAGTCTGGCATTTGAGACCTTCAAATATAAGGTCTCAACCTACCTGTCTTCTCTTATTTCTGACTTAAAATGTCACTGGTCAAAGTCCTTACCAAAACAAATATTCCCTGTATCCTATCACCTCCCATCTTTTTACTATGTAATTTCATATGCCTAGAATTCCTGTCACATGTCTACTTTGCCTGGCTTCAAAACCAGTTCAGATGCAGCCCATTCCTCTGTGAAGACTTCCTAATCATCCCCGAGCACTGGGCTCTCATTTGCTTCAATGCCCTTACCACTTCATCTGCACCTCTGTTGTATCATGTACCTTGTCCTCTTCTCAACAGGAGTCCCATCTTCCTAAAAACTTACAAGTCAGATCACACTAATTCATTGCTCAGAAGAGTGCTGTGCTTTCTTCTCACTCAGGTAAAATGCCAAAGTTCCTATAAATCTCTATTTCTGTGTTTCTCAGTCAACCCCAGCAAAACATTACATTTATTCCGGAAACTTTAGAAAAATCACATGCCTAGGCCTCACTCAAGGGAATCAAATCTCTGGAGCCACTATTCTTTAAAATTTTCCAGGATATTTCAAAATGAAGTCAAGATTGATTGAATTAAAGAGGTAGTCTGAGCTGAAGCTATAATATGAATTAACTGCTTCCCATTCAAATTGTAGACTAGAGGCCCATTGTGACCATTAACATTTTACTCAAGCATATCCGTACTTACCTCAAGTACTAGCTTCTCTGATTAAGTAGATCAACACCCCAAAACTCACTTAGAACACAGCACCCCACAGACGATATCAGTTTTTGTGATACAGAAACATAATTGTTCCTCTAAGAAAAATGATAACTTTTCTTTATGCATATAATAATAAATATTTGATTCATGTTTGTCAAATTTGCAGTTGACACAAAGCCAAAGCTCTGAGGGTTAGCAAGTGTATTGGAGGTCGGCCTCAGAATGTAAGCAGCACTTGAAAATAAGGAGGTGGAATAAATCTCGTAAAATGCAATATAATTTGTCAAACGCAAACCAAATATTTAAATACTTGGTACAGGATGTGTAGTATAGATGCAGCATGCATTAGAGATATTAAGGGAGGTGAATATGAGTCAAGAGAACACTGGTTCTCAAACTTGAGAATACATCAGAATGCATTGGAAGGACTTGTTAAAACAGTGTTCTCAGCTGCATTCCCAGAGTGCCTGACTATACAGATCTGGAATCTACTCTGAGAATTTAAATTTTTAACAAGTTCCCAGGTGACAATGATGCTAACACTACTGATAAGAGAACCACTGGTATATTATGAGTCTTAAAAAAATAAGTTATTGCTAATTTGGATGGAAAAAATAAAGTTGGTATAATAAAGCCGGAAAAATTAAACATGTATAAATATGCTTCATTAGTTCTAATAGGCATCTGTGAAATGCTATATTGCATTGTAAGTAACACAACCAGGAACATGATCAGAGACTAAAATCAGTGATGGAGAAGGGAAATTCAACTTTGTCATATGAGGAAAATGGGATAGAATAGTGCCATGTAATTTGGAGCAGATGAGATTAAAGTGGGACAAAAGGCCATTCCTGTCTTCAAATCCCTAAGGGGCTATTACTCAGACAAGAAAACATATTTATTTGGGGTAGCATCAAGTAGAGCCAGATTCCATGGCCAGACATCCAAGGAGGAAGACAGCAGTCTGAAGTAAAGCCGATATTTCTGGCAGCTGGTGTTGTCCTACATTATAGTGAGCTCCTTCTAAAGATACTCAGCTCCTGTCAGTTGTGATATTCAAGCATAGATCAAAAGGAATTCAAACACCACATGTTGAATTAGAAATAAATGGCCTCTGAGGCACCTTCACAACTGAGAAATCCCATGAGTATGTGAATATAACCATAGTCAGTTATATAGTCTGGCCAATATGAAAACACCACATGTGGAAAAACAAGGCCAAACTAGAGAATGGTATCATATTCAAAACCTGTTCTTTCCAAATCATGGTTGAAAATATGAGGCCAGTAATATGTTGTTTAGGATATTGCATCCTCATTTATAAGTGAAATATGTTTGTAATTTGCCCTTTATAATAATATATTTTCTCCAATTTTAATATCAGGTGTATCCAGATTAAGTAGAATGATTTTGAAGTATTTCTTCTTTTTCTATCGTCTATAAGATTTGGCATGATCTTTTTTTTTAAATTATCTTTTACACTTATTTATAAACATTGGTTGTCTATTTTTTGAGACTTTGGAAAAAAAATAAGAAGAGGTTAACTGATGACTCCATACTGAGCCTCAGAGTCAAAGCTTTCTATAATAGGCATACTCTTATCTTACAATATGAACGTTGCTTTCTTTGCATCATTATTATTATTATTGCTTAATATTTCAATGCAGCAATCATCTGATTTCTTTTCTGAATATATTTATCTTCATTCATTCTTCACAAGGTTTTTGTGTCTAGTCCTTATCTGAAACATTGTTACTGTTATTGTTATTAAATTTTAAGCCTTTCTAATTCTGTGAAAGCAAAAAGTGGAAACCCAATAAACACATGTGTATGTAAAAAATAAAAAAGAAAGAAAATATGATGCCAGGGTAATTTAAGAAAAGGCTACACTCAATGCAATTCGAAACTGAAGGGAGGAAATTGTTGAATATGAGATATTGAGAAAAAGGAAGACAGTTTGCAAGGCAAGAAGAAAAAAGCATAAGTACAAGTGAATATACCAGTATACATAGGTGTTGGACCAAATACTGGCAAGAAAGCAAGATGGGTAAAAATTCACTTTTTCCATGGAAATTTACTATCCACAGAAAATATTTTATTTCCATTCTGATATCTAATATTAACTGCATTTATGAATGAACCCAAACTTGGTATGAAAAACTTGGGAATTGATTAGTGTTAGGAGAACTCATGAGGATTTTAGGTCAGATAAATATCTGTGTCATCAGTGTTGAATTTACAGCCTGAAGGGGAAAAAGAAAATACAAAGAATATGTTTGAGAAAGAAGGTTATCACTGTAAAGATACTACCTGACCAATATGGAGACCCAAGTCTGAGAGAATGACAAGTGTCTGGAGACACATGGTCCCTAATGATGTTTTGAACAAATGATGATGCTTAATCTAAAGGCCTTTACCCATTCAATGGTAAACTTTTTACCTTCTTTCTGTTTTTGACCTTTTAGCCCTCTATGTAGTTCTCTTCCCCCCGATTCTCTATGCTGAGCAAAAATTGTAATATCAGGCACATTCATTTGAATGAGGGAATGCAAATGTGTTATAATTCATTAGAGTCATATCTCCATTATAAGCATTATACATATTGTTAACAAACTTTAAGTCATCAGGGAGAAATGTGTGAATAGTTTTGGGCTTACAGTGGTCTTCCTCAAGACCATTAAAATAATAGCCTACTTTCTACCTTTGTAATCAATCTAAAGGCAACAAAGATCATAGCACTGAGGGGATGCTATTTGAGCCAATGTCAACATAAATCACTTGAATTTGGAAAACAGCATAAATATTAAGTACTAGACCTTCTGGTATAAAATTTTAAACCATTATGTAGGTGTAATTTCCCAGTGGAAAATGCTGCTATTCTGATTATTAAATTAAGTGTTTGGATTCAGTTGACTAGCTAGCTTAGTTTTTGAGAAGATCACTGTGGTAAGATTAATATAATGGTGTCAACTATTATACACCGTAAGCAGTTAGAGCTGAAACAACCATAAGAAACCACCGTAGACCACATTATCATTCTCTAGATGGTGAAAATACAGGCCTCCTGGTCAGAAGAGAATTGCCAAATTCACAGAATGAGTGAGTAGAAGACCCGGAATATGAACAACATTTTGTGCTAAATGTGTTAGGTTTTGCATCTCAAACAGACCCACACACCTGACTAGAGCGTGACCAACCATCCTGGTTTGTCCTCAACTTTGTCAGTTTTAGCTGAAAGTACCATATTTGGGGGTAAGTCTCAGTCCCAAGGAAAGTGGAATTGTTTGTCACTGTACCTGACCAGCTATTGCAAAAACACATTCCCACAGAACAAGAGGATTGGTCTAGACTATATGGACACATCTCACACAATCCATTATTGGCAACAACTTACTGGATTAGAGCTGATAACATCCATTTCCTAGTTCTCCTGCTTCTGCTCCTCTTTTTCTTCCTCATGCTTAAAACTTATCTATTTACAATTGAAAGCATGCAGTTCAAAAAAGAAATAATATCGTTCATAGGATGTGCCAGACATTATTCTAGGTGTTGGAGATTCAGCGTTGAACATTCCAGAGGAAATCCCTGACCTTATGGAATTTACATTCTGGTTAAAATTGTGTAAATATATACAAATAACTTAGTGAGATAGACAATACATCAGCTAGTGATAAGCAATAAGGGTAAAAATGAAACAGGAAATTGGGGAGGGAGTGGTGTTTGTGGTTATGCTTGTACTTTAGATAGGGTTATCTAGGAAAGTCTCTCTGACGAGGTATGACTTTGAAATTTACAAAGTCCTTTCCAACTTTATTTGAATTACATAGACATTTTTAAAGAACACTATAATTAGATTAAGCCTCAATGTCTATTCCCATTTAGTTCGGTAGAGTCCTTAACTGCAGGGGACAAATAATTGGATTCCTCCCCAGAGTTCCTATAACTGATATTCTAATAGTTTGGTTTGTAAGGAAATTCAATAAAGGATTTCTGGGGGTGTTCTAAGATCTCAAAGTGCTGTGGCTGTTACGATACAAACCTTACCCAAAAAGGCTCATTAAAAATGTAATGAGGGAAGGAGTGAGGGGAGTGGGGTCTTGGTGTGTGCCACACCTTTTGGGGGCAAAACACGATTGTAAGAGGGACTTTACCCAACAAATGCAATCAGTGTAACATGGCTTCCTGTACCCTCAATGAATCCCCAACAATAAAAAAAAATAATAATAAAATAAACAAATAAATAAAAAATAAAAATGTAATGCAAATTATTTCTGCTTCTGGATGTTATGGAAAAACAAAAATTAAATTCTACTAAATGATACAACCTAGCAAAGTAGGTACTGGGGACACAGTATACATTTGAGAAATATTTGCTGAATGAATAAATGAATTTCTGTAAAATCAAAATCAAAGCCTTTTGTCTTCATTTCAAAATGACTTTCTAAGTAAGATCTGCTATGACTTCCATGTTTCAAATTGTATATTCACCCCTATACCCCCATCCTCCTTTTCAGCTAAATTTTTCTCCATATCATTCTTCACCACCTTAACTTGTTTAACTACCACTTATTTTATTATCTTTCTATTCTCACTATAATGTTAGTTCCATGAAGCCATGAATTAGTATCAGTTTTATTCACTGGCATATCCTTAAGCCCCAAAAATGATGCCTGGAAAATAGCTGCTCAAAAAAATTGGAAGCATTTGATATATAAAGGTTTCCATGCCTATTTTTTCAAATGCATTTCCTTTTCTCCAAATTAACTGCAAATATTTTAGCATCATACCTCAGTGTCCTTCATATAGACTAATATAATGGACTTCTCATAAATCTGTCTTCCAGTTCTCCAAAGGAATTCCTACATGAAATTCAAAATAATCCTTCTGAAATTAAAGATTTACTATGCTCTTCTATGACTTAAAATCCTTAGGGAAAATCCAAACTCCCTTTCTTAATCTACAAGATCTTGGAAGTATCATTCTGCATAACTCACATATAATTCATCAACAAAACATGTTTCCTCTGCCTTCGACATACACCCCAAATCTAACCATATCTCAATGCCTCCATCATGGATTGTAGGTGATGTCAGCACCATCATCTCTTGACTGGGCCACTATAATTGCTTTATAACTAGACTTCCGGTTTCCACCTTTGCCCTTCTATATTCCATTATTCACAAGCAGCCAAGGTAACCTTGCACAATGCTACTTAACATGCTCTTCTCTTGCTCTTAACTCACTAATACCGAATATCTCACTTAGGAAAAAAATAACATCCTTACCACAGCCTATAGGCCCTCCATGGCCTGGTCCCTGTCTAGAAGTTCAACATCATTGAATAAAACTCTTTCTCCTCCTAACTGGGCTCCGCTCACACTGACCTCCACATTTCCTGAGACCTTAGTGTTATTTCTGTTGCAGGACCTTGAACTTACTGCTTTCTGTATTTTGCTTGCTCTCTCGCTTCATTCAAATTTCTGCTGAAATGTCACCATTTCAGGAATCCAGTTTTAAAAGGATTTTCTCTCTTCTCTATTTTTTTTATCTTGTTCTTTTTTTCTTCATGGTATTTATCCTCATGTGACATGGTAAGTTTATTCACTTATCTGTTTAGTGTCCAGCTACTTCACTAAAATGCAAGTCCTAAAATGGAAGGCACTTTGCTTTGTTCGCTGCTCTATCCTAAAGACCTGGAATAGTGTCTAGGATACAACAAGCAACCAATAACTATTTGCTCAATAAATGAATACTTTCCTTTCATTGCCTATGTTATTTTCTCACACTAAAATGCATTTTTGTTACCTTTTGTGAAATATGCAAAGCATTTTTCAAGGCCCAAGTCAATTGTTAATTCTTCTATGGGGTACATTTTTCTCCATCTCAACACACCCAAGGGAAAAAAATCACATGATTCTGCCCCTAACTTGCCTTAATATTTCATCCACACCTTTACAGCACTAAGTTCTTTGCATTGTACAATTTTCTTTCTTCCTCCACCTGAGCCAGTTACTTCCATCCAGGCTGGAAGCCCCTCTAGGATAGAGACAGTGTAGGTACTTTAATAGTCCTCCACTTCCTACGCAGAACTGGCTACATAATTTGCAAAGTCTCATGTAAAATGAAAATGTGAAATATCTTAAATTTTCCTACACCCCTATTCTGCTACAGGCAGAGATAGCTGAGTTGCATCTTCCTCAATATTATCAGAACTGAAGGGTCAGGAGAAAACTTCTAAATACGGATCAAAATTGTTTTCACATAGTAAATGAGAAAATATCATGAATGTTATATTAATCAGGTTGATAAAAATATCTCCGATTGTATGTGAA
>CAUYRH010060113.1:0-11788 GCA_963574655.1 Perodicticus potto | reverse complement strand
TAACAAAGATATCTGTACCAGAATGTTTATTGCAGCCCAATTCATAATTGCTAAGTCATGGAAGAAGCCCAAGTGCCCATCAACCCACGAATGGATTAATAAATTGTGGTATATGTACATCATGGAATATTATGCAGCCTTAAAGAAAGAAGGAGACTTTATCTCTTTCATGTTTACATGGATGGAGCTGGAACATATTCTTCTTAGCAAAGTGTCTCAAGAATGGAAGAAAAAGTATCCAATGTACTCAGCCCTACTATGAAACCAATTTATAGCTTTCATATGAAAGCTATAACCCAATTATAGCCCAAGAATATGGGGAAAGGGGGGGAGGGCAGGGAGAGGGGAGGATGGGTGGAGGGAAGGTAATTGGTGGGACCACACCTACAGTGCAGCTTACAAGGGTAGATGTTAAATGTATTAAATGTAGAATATAAATGTCTGAACACAAAAACTAAGAAAATGCCATGAAGGCTATGTTAACCAGTTTGATGAAAATAGTTCAAATTGTATATAAAAGCACCACATTGTACCCCATGATTGCATTATTGTACACAGCTATGATTTAATAAAAAAATAAAAAATAAAATAAAAGAATTTAGGGCATGTGTTTCCAGAATGAAGAAATAAAGAGCTAATAGTCTCATGACTCAATCATGGGAGTGGTCTTTTGATTATGAAAAAGATCATCAGGGTGGAGACACTAAATCTTAGAACAATTCTCAAGGGCAGAATTAGTAGGCAACAAGGTTGCTTTAGGGGATGGGAAAGGAACAGTTATCCTTCTAGCTAGATTATTTGGCTCGAGGATAATTTTTAATCGCCTTCTAACTCTACTGGTATCCCCTCTCTGCTAAACTGCTGAATTTTACTCAGATGTCACCAAACTAGTTTTCTGTCTATTCTGGCAAATATTCCAACCCTCCTCACTACCACAGGCATGCTGAGTGGAGGGCCCAGGCCATTCCACAAGTTTGTTTCTCTGACATGACCCCACACTCTCTTTTATATGTGTTCTTGATGAGATCTCTCTTGCTCATTTAAGGCTCAGGCATCTAAAATATTTTTTGGTATGATAGGCAGTAATTTATTATAGGTTAGAAAATTTTCTGTGTAGTGTTTCTAGTTCATCAGAGTTTGTGAAAATGTATTACTTTGGGTTTCAGCACTCCTGAGAAATGGTGCACAAATTTATATTTATCTGTGCTCACAAGCTGCCATCAGGAAACATCTTAGACCAGTTTGGGCCACCATTCACTGGTGTGTTTTATTTCTGAGATTAAACTAATACTTAAGGCTTTGACTGACATTTCTTAAAAATTCAACTGCTGGTTTCTAATTCAATATACTGATTTTTGTGTTTCCACATTTCTGATGTATTTTTAACTAATCCTGGTGCAAAACAGGAAAACATACTTCACTATGAATTAATGGCATCATGGGTGTAAAAACTAAAAGGCTACTATAAAAAATGTTTCTCTTCCTTGGGTACAAGTGTGGCATGCCCTTCCCTAATAAAATATTTAAGGCATATTTTAATATTGTCAAAGAAAGAAAAAAGGAAGGAAGGAAAGAAAGAAAGGGAAGTTAGTGTGGAGATGCTGCCAGCTCCACGGCCCTCAGAAAGTAACCGTGCATGTGACTCACTGAAAACTCTGAGACATTTGGAAGGGCAAGTTTAACTCTGGGTTAGCCCAGTGTAATGAAGGTTTTTGGCCACAAAATGTACATTTTGAAGAAAACTCATATTGATCATAGAATATACTGTAAGCTACTCTAAAAGTTGCATTCATATTTAAGCTCAATCACTTTCTTATGTTTAAATTAATAAGTTAATTTTAATACTAAAAAAACTAGATTGGATTATGTTGAGCAAAATCGGTGTTTCTGTGAGATGCGGGGAGGACTAATTAGGAGGGATTTAGATTAGGATTAGTCAGGCCTGCACAGGTCTTGGTTACAGAATATATAATTAGTTTTCTAGTGTGTTTATTATTATAACCAAAAAGAGAATACAGAGGCCTAATTTAAGAACGTCTTTCAGGAATGACCAGATTCTACCAGGAATCCAAGAGAACAGGTTTAAAGCCATCCCTAAGAGTATCTACCGAAACCTGCTTTTGTGTTCCAAGGTTTTCTGAAGCCAGGTAGACAGTTATCTAATTTTCTCAATATGGGTCTCTAGTTCAGAATAGAAATTACTATAAATGCAACTGGTGGTGTTAGCCAAGACTGTATTTCTCACAAGTGAAATGATGGGCCATAACACAGTCTGTCTCAAAAATTTCATAGTGACCTATTTTCTTAGTCCTTGCTTGCCAAGCATACATTTGAGGACAATGTAGATATCAAGCACTCCTTTAGGAGTCACATGATTTTTGTAGACCACCAAGAGCAAGTGCAATTTTATTAGCAATAATTTTTAAAGTCTTAGATAAACTTCCCATACATATTGATGGGCAATTACACCCCACCAAGGGGAAAGGAAATAGGGAAGAAATTGTTCCCATTGGAAACTCTCCCTGGGTGATCACAAGCCACTCTGGTAAATCATTTTAGAGAACTCGTCCAATGGGCAACTTCTGACCTGCTACAGACTGAGAAGGGGGTGGTGAGAAGTACCACAGAAAAGTACCACCCCATTATCCAGCTGTTTAGACAATCATAGTCCCAAGGGGCTTTCCTATTTCCCCCACAGACAAAAATATAGATAGGGGTGCAGAAACAGCACCTTCTCTTGTTCAAAGGTTTACAGAAGCATTTTGGGGTAACATGGAGGTTAGGTTTTTGAAGCAGGAAGTCTGCAAGAAGTAGCTGACCTTGTCCTGAGGTCAATTTTGAAGAACCATCTTTTGCTGGCATGGTATTGTACAAATAGGGATCACACAGCCCCGTCTAAGGAGTTAAAGCATTTATTAATGAGATAAGGTGAAAAAAGGTGGTTCTGAAAAGGCCATGACTTTGAGTTTCTACAATAAGTGTTCAGCTTAGGGAGATCATTTAGCCAGTAGAAACCATACTTGTAAGTTTGAGGTATCTCACTTGAAGTCTTATACAGAGAAGGCCCTGGGGCTTGGGGCATATTCTGCCCCTGAGTCACTGACACAGGGACAGGAACAAAGGTGCTGCTGGTGGCGGGTGGCAAAAAAGGAGGTGATGGTTGGCATAAAAGCAGTGTTGGAACAGCAGAGGGTGGATTCAAGATATGGATAATTCCTTCCTTCCTATGATCAATTTGCCCCTTCTCAAAAAACAGGGGTTTTTACTTTGTGGTCTCTTAGCCTTTTTAGCCCTTTATGCCATAAGATGGCATTCATCTTTTTCTTTTCCTCATCTTGGTGTAAACACATAAATATTGCATGTAAGGGATCTAATCATTTTTCCAGTTCTTTCATGAAATAGTAAAGTTGTATAATACGTCAAAGAATTAATTCAGCAGCCATAATCCCCTAACACTCAAACATATTGTGGCCAAACTGTGTTAACAATAAAAAAAAAATCATTTTTTCCTTAGCCATAGTTTCATAATTATAATCAGACCATTTGTTCAGAATACTTCCTAACAGACTCTGGTAGTTGGAGCTTTGCCCATTATAACAATGGGAAAGTATAAACAGAACATACAGAAGCACAAAAGCAACTGGATGCAAATGGACTATTCTTATATCCGGGAAAAGCCCCAAAACTATTCCCCTCTCCAACAGGGATCCCCATATAAAAAAAAGAACAGAGCAGCTTATTCCCAGGAGATGCCTCTATGGAGGGGAAGGGAATACCTAGTTGTACACACTGGAGCTATTTACCTGATAAAATTCCAGACTGAGTCCATCAACTTACAAAAGTGTGTCACTTCCTTGCTCTAAGGGCTATGTACTAGGGGCAGTTGTCACCTACCCTGAGAATTAAAGGAGTTCCCCAGAACAAGTGGACCCAACAGCTGCTAGGGACTTTCCCCAAAATTCTCCTGAATGGGCCTGGTTGGCCATGAGCAGCCACTCCTAACTAGCTCTCAAAATTTATAACCAAGTCCAAACTCGTGCACTCACCACCTGACAGCCAATAAGTCAAAAGACAAGGCAATGGGGTAAGGAAAGCAACTTCCATTGCAGAATCCAGCAAACCAAGAACATGTCAGACGTTTGTCCCAAAGAATTCTCTTAAGTTAGTATAAACTTTAGGCTCCTTTTTGTGCCAAAGAAAGGGGGAAGAGAATGAGGTTTGTAAGAGGTGACCGATGACTGCAGACATCTGGGCATCAGTGAGGGTCTGAGGAGGTTGTGATACTTCTTAGCTCTTGGTCAATTAACTTTGGATGATATTGGTCAGGTCAGAAGGTCATTATAAATCTTTAATCTAGCATAATTATTTGTGTGCATACTTTTTTTATCTCCTAAAAAATTAGTCTGGGGAATCTTCTATCTTTTTGCAGAGTTGAACTACGAACTAAATTCTTCCTATAATTAGCTGGCCTATTGAGCAAAACTTAGAGTAAGCAAAAACTTCTATCCTAAAAGATATTGCCACAGGGGGGCAGAAGCAAAACAGAGCTGGTCATGTTAAGCCTCCCTTCCACTGTTACAATCAGAGGGGAAATTGCATACCACCAGAAGATGGAGAGCCCCTGCTCCTCAGAGCCACATACGTAGAAAGGCTATGTGAGGATTATCCAGCCTAAATCATTGAACTCGACTAAGTCAATTTGTGTCTTATCTTAATTAGAATGTTTGCTATAGAGACATCAAAATTAAGCTTAACCCTGGATTTTGAAAACAGACGATAGTGAGTAATAGGCTTTGCTAAAAACTGAATATTTGCATCCCTGTAAAATTCATGTTTAGCTATAATCCCAGCATGATGATATTTGGAGGTGAGGCCTTTGAGAGGTAGTTAGGCTATGAGGAGGGAGCCCTCATGAGAAAAACCAGTGTTCTTGTAAGAGGATTCAGAGACCAGAGCCCTCTCTCTGCGTCACGTGAAGACCCAACGAGAAGACAGCTGTCTGTGAGCCAGAAGTGGGTCCACACCAGATACCTTAATCTAGGACTTCTAGCCTTTATGCTATGAGAAATAAGAGTTTGTTGTTTAAACTCCTGGAGCTGTGGTATTCTAACTGCCTGAACAAGCTAAAACAGGCATTAGGAAACTCAAAGTAGATTGAGACAAAGTAGCCCTATTCTCAAATTTTGCATATAATGACCCTATTAATCTCAAATCGTAGTCAAATTGTCAGAGTCTAAATCATCAGAGTCAAACCATCATAGTCCAAGCAGTGTGATGCCCTCTGGGGCCTGGAACACAAAGCTCGGGGGCATCCCATGAGACAACCTCACTCAGAGCTCTTCCATGTTATTCAAATGGCAATAATTTGTATTTGTGATCCTCTCCCTTAGTTATATTTAAGAAACTCTTTCTAATAATTATAGTTTTATTGTTTTCATATAGATATAATCTATGTTCTTTCCCTCAAACCTGTTTACTAAAAAGTATATTTTGCTTGAGAAACAATGAGAAGTTATTCTTTTTTCTCTTAATGCTTTATGAAGTTCCAACTTTTTTATTCTTTTTTTGGTCATTTTTTTTTTTGGATTTGGAGCCAGGCGAAAGGATAATTTCTTAATTAGAAACCCCAAACCAAACTATTCTTTTAGTACCTTATTTCATATTCCTTTAAAGGCATTGTTTTTAGAATATGCCTGAGGTCTTTCCATCATCCCAGATTTTCAGAGTTATGCAACATCTATCTTTGAAATTTAAAAGGGAAACAGCATAATTCCTTAATTAGTAAAACTCTGTTTAACACTGTATATATTACCTAATGGTCATAATCCTCAAGTGTACATTTTTAGTTTTACCCTGCTTTAAAATTTATTCTAAGATATCGTGTCAAAATTTCATTCAATTTTCAAGCAAAAAATGAATAGACTAAAGAGAAGCATGAAAAAATTAGGGAACTGGGCAAGCCAAAAATGTCTGGAAATAGAACTAGTTTGTTATATTTGCTCTCTGCAAATAGATTTCAGTCACTTTGAAGCCTAGGGATTCGAGCTGACTTTGGGACTTTGGAAGTATGTCACCATGAAGGTTATAACTTCATAGGAACAAGACTTTTAAATGTCTATCATTCTTGTTCCCCAGGATATAAACAAAGAAAACAAGATGCTCTTTTCCCAACAGTTTCCTTAGGATGATATTTATGACATGCCTAAAATTAAAAAGATTTTTATAGTCACTGTTGAGAAGAAGACTTCAGCTTTTCTCATTGTTTAAGAACACCATTTCAATCACAGCACTATCACTGAGTCACTATTAAAATGCTTCTGGGAAAAGTGACTACGTTTTACTTTTCTTCACCAGGCTTTTTTTTTTTTTTCAAGAGCAAGATCATCTCTAAGGACACTTTTAAAAATTTTGTCTCAAAATCCAGCCTTAAGATTTAGGTATTTAGAGACCCTAATAATTCAGACCAACAAAATTTTCACAAACAGTCCCTACTGCTCAGTAAGGATCATCCATCCATTCTTAGATGGTAATTTCCAAACAATCACATAAGAATTATAAACCTTGGACTCAAATTGCAGCTATAATTCTCAAAAAAAAAAAAAAAGTTCTACTCCATTTTCTTCTATAATTTTTCTTGTTTTCAATGTAAACTAATGACATAAAAAAACCTATCTGCATATTTATTGTCTATAGTCAACATGGAGTTTAATTAGTCAATTTTTTTATAGACCCAGATTTATGGTTTCAAATATTTGAATGTCTCCCACATACAGAGGAATGAAAGATTTTTCTGGGTAGGTTGTGAAAATAGAACGGAGACCAATGGCTAGAAATCAAAAAGATATTCTGATAGAAAAAAAGAAATTGTTCTAAGAACTGAAAGAGGAAGATACATGAGGAAAGAGTGTCCCAATGATGCTAGAGTGTCCCTAGTGACTTTCAAGGTGTGACTCAAGCCAGGACCCTGCACCAGCTGTCCTTGCATTTTGATGGGAGGCTGGAGAAAATCCAAGGTTGTTGAGAGAGAGATTTGAAGAGATCACCAGTGAGAGGAGTGGAGTTTCTACTCAGCACCAACTCGTGTGTGTATGATATGCTTTATTTTTAAATAAAAAGATGATTATATCTCAACATTCCTATGAGACAAGTATTATAGCTTCTCCAGACTGAAAATCTGAAATTCAAACAATCATGATAGGTGGTGGAAGTCCAAGATTACTCTCAGCAAGGTGAAAAAACGGGAAAGCCCACGGTTTAGTTTCAGTTTCAAAGCCAGCAGGCTTGAGACCCAGGAAAATCCCTCGTATTAGTTTAAGTTTAAAAGCAGGAGAAAACCTTATATTCCAGTGTAAAGGCTGTCAGGGAAAGAGAAATTCTCTCTTACTGAGGGGAAGGTCACCCTTCAGCTGATTGGGTAAGGCCCACTTACATTAGGAAGGGCAATCTGCTTTACTCAGTGTACTGATTTAAATCTTAATATCCAGAAACACCCTCACAGAAATATCCAGAATAGTTTTGACCAAATATCTGGTTACCCCATCACCCAGTCAAAGTGACACATAAAATTAACCATCATATGCACATTAAGCACACCTGCTACACACTACGGCACAACCATGTCACGTGGAAGAGCACTTGGGCAAATGTTTTCGAGTCGTGAGCTGAACTAGCCACATTTGCATGGAATACTATTTTGATTTGAACAAACAACCAATAAATGTACAATGGTTATTCAGATTTGGGCATTTAGCAGATGTTTTCTGAATAGCGTTTGATGTGAAAAATAAAATTTGAGCTTTCTAATTTTGAATTTTGGAAACCATGCATATTGTATTATAAGACTGACAGCATCCCAATATATAAAGCGGTTTCTGATGAGGTCAGTGGTGATGTAAATGAGTTTGGTTGTAGAGACTATAAAATGAAAATACATCAATATTTTGAAGATCTGCATCTCAATGAACGTATGCTTTCCAAATGAACAATGCATTTTCAAATGAAATTATGAACTGGTAAAAGATTCATGTAATGTGTCAACAGATCTTACTATAGCTGAGTACAAAAAGTTTATTGAGGCTCGGCGCCTGTGGCTCAAGCGGCTAAGGCGCCAGCCACATACAGCTGAGCTGGCGGTTCGAATCCAGCCCGGGCCCGCCAAACAACAATGATGGCTGCAACCAAAAAAATAGGCGGGCGTTGTGGCTGGCACCTGTAGTCTCAGCTACTTGGGAGGCGGAGGCAAGAGACTCACTTGAGCCCAGGAATTGGAGGTTGCTGTGAGCTGTGATGCCACAACACTCTATCCAGGATGACAGCTTGAGGCTCTGTCTCAAAAAAAAAGGTTTATTGACATGGATTCAGATTTCACTCTGCTCCTAACCTTTCAGAAACTGTCACTTGTCAAGTTTTAGTATTATATAATGTTATATAATACAAAAGTATATAATCTCATATTATATATTACATACTCTCAAAAATATCCCAAAAATCTGTAAATGGGCCACTAAAATGATCCTTTCCTTTCCAACTATGTGTCTGTTAGAGCAGATTTTCTTCATATACTTTAAACGTAACAACATATTTTATGAACTACATATAGAAGCAGATTTGTTTATTAAGTCAAACGTTACAGAGATTTACAAAAATGTATATCAATGTCATTTTTGACACAAAATATTTTTGTTTTAAAAAAGTTTGTGTTGGGGCAGCACCTGTGGCTCAAAGGAGTAGGGTACCAGCCCCATATGCCAGCAGTGACGGGTTCAAATCTAGTCCCGGCCAAAAACTGCAAAAAAAAAAAAAAGTTTGTGTTAAAATTATGTTATTTATATTAACATGTAATGAGTTTATTATTTTTGGTTTTAAATGAAACAATATATTAAAGTTTATCAGTTGTAATTTATAAATCTTTATAGATACAAAACATGAACATGAACAAAAGCTCTTTAGAGTCCCCAATAACTTTTAAAAGTACAAAGAGTTCCTGAAAGAAAAAAATTTGAGAATTCTGGTCTGTACCAATAGATCCACAGTAATCCCAGGGAAGATCCTGATTGGACATCATGGGTCTTATATCTTGACGTGATTGAGCTGGATTGGGTCACAGGAACACCTTTTTGATAATGAAGGAAGGAAAAATCAGTGCTGTGATGAACAGTCTCTCTTGGAAATGCAAGGTATCATCACAAGTATAAGGAGAAAGTAATACTGGGAAGGCAAACACAGCAATTGTACCCTCACACAGTAACTCTTATATTAGTCATTTTAGAAATATTCTCCAACAACATCATGTAGATCCTTTAAGTGGACAGAACAGAGTCAGAGCCAATTCCTAAACTGTCTGGAGCAGTGCTCCAGACACGAGATTCTGAACATCTGAACTGTGAAGTGATGGCGAGAGGATTAGAAAACGCCTTGGAAAGGGGTACAAATGTGATCTGATCGCAGGCGTTAGGAGGAAGGTGATATTTAAGGTAGAAAATCGAGAATGTTCCATTTGATCAGAGACTATGCTCTTTCTAAATGCATGTCAGGTGCATCTGAGCATGAATCAGAAGTTGAAATCACATGAGTATTTTTAGGCGCATACCCGCCAGAAAAGTGAGAGTGTTATCACTTTCCGGTCTCTGCTTCCAAGAGGTCAGATGTGGTGCATAGGTCTACCTTTAAACATCACTTGAGAAATAAAAATATCATAAGGCTTCAAAGACTCAATTTTGTAGTGAAGAGGGATGCACAGAGCCTTGTCACAAGGCAGAGTGAAGGGTGGCCCATTTCCATTTCACTGGGGTGTCCTGGAGTGGTGGGCTCAGACCAGGAACTGCACTTTCCTGTTCCCAGAAGTAACTCTTACCCTGTCGAGCTTGTTGCATTTTTTTGGTTTTTTTTTTTCCTATTTCTCTTTCTTCATTTGCAAACTGTATCTGAGAATCCCTCCTAGGGATATTCTGAAGCCTCATTAGTTAACATTTATGAAGTGCTAAGTACTACATGAATATGCAAAATGATAAGGAAGATGACTCTATGCCTCCATTTTTATACTGTATCTTTCTTGCCCATAGTTTCTCCCACCACCTTATGGAATTAGAATATAATGATTAAATGGAAATAATAGTATAAAAGAGAGGAATATGAGGCAAGGGCCATAGAAGTGAAATGTTACTTTTAGATGGAATCTGAAAGTAAGATGTTAATCAACAGGTGGAGAAATATGAAAAGTATGATCCACAGGGCAGGAACGGACAAGGCCAACTGTCCAATTTAGTGAGGCTATGAGGAAGAGGGATGTCTCAGAAACAGGAGATGAAAGGAAGGAAGATCAACAAGACCAAAATATGTTATGCCCAGGGGCCTTGAGCTGCATGACAATGATTTTGATCTTCCTGGGAAGCTGAGCTAAATACTGTGGTAGTTTCCAAGGGGCTAATCTGGAGATTTTATTGGACCAATCATGGACTGCTGATATTTCCGCATTGGCCTCCACTGTTTCCTGAGGATCTAAGATAATATTTTCTTATCGGATGGCAACAAGAAAGAACTAAGTGGGAATCTGAAGTTTGTGTATGTGTGTGCTTGTGGGGCAAAGCAATTCCATTCTCAAGTGCTAGTTGCAGGTGTGTAACTGAAATTAAACAAAATGTGTTTAAACGGCTGATCGCAGGCATTTTTCAGGGGTC
The DNA here is from genome assembly GCA_963574655.1 of Perodicticus potto. Lineage (NCBI taxonomy): Eukaryota > Metazoa > Chordata > Mammalia > Primates > Lorisidae > Perodicticus > Perodicticus potto. The sequence continues at coordinate 1,112 of CAUYRH010060113.1, read as the reverse complement.
ACTCTGTTATTTCTCAACATTCCTTTGCTGAAATATTTTTATCCCATCTCTAAAACAAGCAAAATATAGGATTGTGATGGTAAAAATGAACTACATCGAACAAACTGTTTCTAGGGCTCTCACATATGTGTGACTAATTGGGTTCTGCCGCCTCCCCTTCCTTCCCTCACTTAAAATTAGATGCCCTTGAAGCATTATCACCTTCATACCCAACTTCATCACTCATTGATTGCAGATTTAAATTTTACACATATAATCAACAGCCCTAGGAAGGAATTTTTACTTAAATGATATAAATGTTCCCTTTGTTCCTATATTACAAATTTAGGGATTTCCTAAAGGATGCGTTATTGATTGAAATAAATTTAGCACTTCTAATTGCACAAGGAAAAAGAAGTCACTTGTCATACTGAGTAATTTATACGTAAAGAGGGCCAACCACCAAGTAAATAGAGAACAAAATCACACAAAATATATGCACTTGCATACCTGCTATCAATTTCCTACCGAACTGTTCTCAGGCTACAATGCATGAGAACAGACAACCCTGTGCAAGTAAGCAGCAAAGTGCTTGAGCTCGAGGGCCAACTGCTTAGATTCAAACCTGCCTCTACCACAGACTATCTGTGAGCAGGTTAATTAACTTTTGGGGTTTCATGGATACCCAAGAGTGATCCTCTGTGAGTCATACCTGTTACAACCACTTCTACCCTGGCTTGCTTACTTCTCCCACTAGGACCTGTGGACTTGCTTCTAACCAATACAATAAGGTGCAAGTCAAGGGATTATGTGGTGTAATTAAAGTTCTAGGGAGGCGACTTCAAGCCAATAGAAAAGAATCTCCTGCTGCCCTTAAAAAAGAAGCAAGCCACCGTGAATTTCAGAGATGCAAGAAAATGAATTCTGCCAGCAAATACATGAGCTTGGAGGAGGACCATGAACCAGACAGGACTTCAGCCCCAGTCCACGTCTTTGTTTTGATTGATACATAACAGTTACACATATTTATGGGTCACATGGGATATTTTGAGACATGCAGACAATGTACAATAGTAAAACCAGGCTAATTCGGATGTTTATCATTTCTTTACATTGATTTTTTTTTTCTTTTG
>CAUYRH010060110.1:0-12157 GCA_963574655.1 Perodicticus potto | reverse complement strand
CGGGCGTTGTGGCGAGCACCTATAGTCCCAGCTACTTGGGAGGCGGAGGCAGGAGACTCGCTTGAGCCCAGGAGTTGGAGGTTGCTGTGAGCTGTGATGCCACAGCACTCTACCCAGGGTGACAGCTTGAGGCTCTGTCTCTAAAAACAAACAAACAAACAAAAACAGTTTTAACAAAAGAACTTATTATCATAAGATACATGCTTTATAATGTCAGTGGGTTTTGGCTTCTAAAGATCTGGATTGGAATCCCAAACTTGAGTCTTAGTTGTGTGAACTTAGGGAAGTTATTAAATATTTACCTTCTCTAAGCCTCACTTTTCGCATATGTAAAAAGGGAATAATAACTCCATCCTCTGACTGTTGTGAAGATTAAAATATATTTTAAGTATCTCACAGGCCTACTATAAATAGTTGCTCAGTAAGTATTAGCTATATAATCATTAGCATCATCATTATCCCTGCCACTTTTTATACCCCATGTGTGAATTCTTCATCTCCTAGTCAACTAATTTCAATCAGATGTTTAGGATCCAAATTTGTTTTGAATATTTATAGAAAAGGAGAAGAAAATCCTGGGTATGGTGGCTCCTGCCTCTAATCTAGCACTTTGGGAGGCCAAGGCAGGAGGATTGCTTGAGGCCAGGAGTTTAAGACTAGTCTGAACAACATAGCAAGATCCTCATCTCTACAAAAAAAATTTTAAAAATTATCTGGGTGTGTTGGTGTGTACCTGTGGTCCCAGCTACCTGGGAGGCTAAGATGGGAGAATTGTTTGAGTGCAGGATCGCTTGAGCCCAGGAGTTTGAGACTATAGTTTGCCATGATTATGCCCTGATCTGTATTCTGGGTGACAGAATAAAACCCTGTCTCAAAGAAAAAAAAAACAAAACAAAAACAAAATCCTCCCAAAAATCAATAAAAGGAGAGAAAGAAGAAAAGAAAAGGAGAGTACAAGTATTAAAGGTAGAGAAAAATAGGAATTATTTTCTCTACCTGTAATGTTGAATCCTATAGCATTTAGGTCAGTGTGTAGATCCTAGTGGTGAAAGAGCCACCTATCCAAGAGGCTCCCACTTGAACCCCATGCCGTACTTCTTCCAAAAGCAAGACTAGCCTAACATTTATGAGCTGTCTAGAGAAGTAAATTGTTAGATAAACCAAATCACATGCCTTAGTGAAGCTATTTTTGTTACTGGCATGAGAGCTAAATGTGCAATTTTTTTTTTTTTTTTACTGACAATACCTATTACAAATTATCTTTTTCTATATTAACTCTTCTTAATTAAGCTAAATATTGACACACAGAGCTTGAGACGCGAAGGAACTGAGAACAGCAAGGAGATGAAGGAGGAGAATGAGTGAGCCATGCTTACCTTTGCAGTGATTAATCACAGAATACCAATAACCATTAGGTATGATTTCTGGTGAGGCAGCAATAAAAACCATCCTTAATGGCCTGGTGTAGGTTTGAAGTATTGCCATTTCCAACTTGCCAGGTAGGATTCAAGCATGATGCTAAAAATATTCTTTCTGTGCTTGCTGTGGCTGACCATGGAATGGCCTGAGTCCTTTTATACAAATTCTTCATCAGTAATTATTGACCACCAGCTGCATGTGGAACACCAGGGTAGACACTTTTTGTTGCTGCAAAGGCAGCAGAATGTTCCTGCAGGCAGGTAAACTAAATATTTTCTTATCGGTTCAATGATTATCAATACAAATCAATTTGCTTATGCACATATGTGTGTATGACATGGAATTACTAGACTCACCCAGTAGCAGTGTGGAAAGGAGGTTTTCTAGGAGCAGATCTGGTTTGAAGGTGGGAAATTTTATCCAGGACCACAATGTCAGAAACATTATTTACATGAGGAGATTGTAAAGTCGTTTTCCTTGACTGCATGAATTTAGTAGGATTTGTTTTTTAATTCAAGATTTTTAACCAGATTTAACATAGTACCTGACAAACAATAATGATAATAGTCATGAAACACAAATACTACTGCTGGTAATAATAACAACAGTTAATATTCATTGAGCACATGGCATGGGCAGACATTGTTAAGTGTTTTAAATATTTAGCATAACAAGAACCCTTACCCATTTTAGAAATGAAGAATCTAATGCCCAGGAAAATTAAGTGGCATGCTGAGAGGAGGAGGCAGGAGTCAAATATAGGTCTTCTTAAATCCAGGATCTGCATTTTTAACTAAGCTACAGCCAGTGAATGTTTTACTAGAATAGTGGGAGCAGATGCTACAGGGTGTTGAGTGAGAGGTGAGGAAGTGAGACTCAGACTGTGAGGGTTGCAAGTGTAGATCAACCTTTAAGAAGGTTTGAGAGCGTAGAAAAACAGAGGGAGACGCAGAGACAAGAGAGGGTATTAGGACAAGAGTGGTCACGGGGAAAAGAATCAGGAGGAGTGGACATTGCCTGTCTAGGAGAGAGAGGGATAAATGATTGAGTGGAAGAGAGGAAAAGCAGAGGAGAGGAAAGAAAGGTGGCAGATCGGGGTGAAGAAGGACGTGAATAAGTTTGTAGGGAAAGGGCAAGAGAAGCTGGGCAGTTCACCAGTGGTTTTCATTTTCTCAATGAAGGAGTATCAAGTTTCTCTACTGTTGGAGTAAGGCACAGGATTGGGGATGACCTGAGCGATGAAGACCTACTTAGTTCACTTGGAATAAGAACCTTGCAAGCAGATTTGTTTTCTTGAGAAGTGGCTGTATCAGAGAACAGAATAATGCTTAGGATGAAGCCTCTGCGTACACTCACAAAAGAGGCTGGAAAAATGCCAGTGCTGGGAATGGCTGCATGCATTGCTATTGACCACACACATCCCATTGCCATCCGTTTCTGTTACTTTCATCATGTAACAAAGCACTCCAAACCTAGTGCATGAACAACTACCATTTGTATTAGGCTCAGGGATTCCATGGGTCCCTGGGAAGGGCATAGTGGGGCAAGTGGTCTTTGCTCCATGATATCTGCCGCATCAGCTGGGAAGAGCAAAAGATGGAGATGACTCAGCTGCTGGCTGGACTCATGGAAGGCTCATTTTGGACTATGCTTTGATGCTGACAGCTGTGGGCCTTCAGATGGGGCTGGGAACATAGCTTGGGCTATGGTCTGGAATGTGACACTGACCTCTCTCTGTGGCTGGCCAGACCTCTTCACAGCACGGTGGCTAGATGTCAAGAGTGGTCCTCCCGAGAGAACCAGGCAGAAGCTCTATCACGGCCTATGCCCTAGCCTTGAAATTACATAATGACTCTTGCTACTAGTCCAAAATCCACCCAGATTCAAGATTAAACATAGACTCCACCCCTTCATTGGAGGAGTCAAAGTCAAATTTTAAGATAGGCATGTGAATTGGGAGCTATGGTTGCAGCCATTTTTTGAACATACAATCTGCCACAAAGCCCAGTAAAACTTCCAGTATCCAGGCCTCCTTCTCCTCTGAGCAGAGGCATTTCCTAGCAATCTGCTCAGGCAAGTTTTAAAATTAGCCATTAACCCCTGCTCCCCCCCATTAATTACAGTTACAGTAATTAGGTAACTGTAATTAATGGAGTGACTGAGTGTGTTTATATCCACAGGGTAGAGGAGTCTCCAAGCACCTTTGGAAGAACCTGTGCCATCTTTCTGGGTTTTGGAACAGGTCTGCATGTGTCCCTGTTTATTTACACACGACAACTTCCACTTCACTTTTTTGAGGATATTAAATCTTAAAGGGTGGTGCTAGACTATCTAATTGAAGCTAATTTTATTACATTACCATGGGCCTATTGGTTTCTTTTCAACAAAACTTTTCAAATGGTAATAACAACAGTACTCTCTAAACTGTCATTTACAGCCTTGAACACAAAGTTCCACATATTCTATAGTAGGTATTTACTAAGTATTAACAAATGAATTATATTAAAGCAAACTTCTTTGGGGTAAGTTGAAAGGTGCAGTTTTTCTCATCTCTCTATTTCTCTCCTTCTCGCTCTCTTTCTTTCCTTCTACCAAGCAAGAGATGTCTGAATGGGTTTTGTGGCATCTATAATTACATCTTTCCTTTGTGAGATGTTACCATTCTGTCCTCAAGTGAAGAGTGTCCTTTGTATGTAAGTTCGTGAGACATCCACTTAATATTCTCATATTCTTTTTGAAGACAATGCCAGATGACATCAGTTCCACACTGCTTTTAAAACACAGCGCTGACTTTGATTCCATCCACTCACTATTCACTTCTAACTGTCAAATTTGGCTAAGGGAAAAAGAAAGCCCTTAAGAAAAGGCCAGGCTATTAATGTGCTCTTCAAAATGCTAAGAAAAGGCTAAGCTGTTTATAGCATTTCCAAAATGCTCATCTCAGAGATTTGCGGGCAATAGTGTCAAGGTGAAATACACTCTCCTTCATCAAGGGACCTAGAGCTTTTGTGTTATCTGTACTCAAAGTACCAGTCTCACTTTTGTTCGATGTGCAATTTGAGGATGTAATACTTGGATGCAATTTAAACTGAGATATCTTCATGAGCCTGATATTATGCATTGACTATAAAAGTGATGAGAAGAGTGCTCATTCCTCAGTAAACCAAGCCTGTCTTCTTTCTGCATAGAGCTGTACTTCAGCCTCAAAACCACAATTTCCTAAAATTTGGTCACATTGTACATCTTCAGAGGAGGCGAGTCGTTAGAAAACTGTTCATTCCTTTCTATTTTGCTGAAAACCAAGTTACATGTTTAGTTTCATTTCATTCATGCAGTTTACTAATCAGTTCTGCCTTGATAAAATGCTGACCCTTAACGATGGAATTACGTTTTCATTTTGTTACTGGACAAAGAGGACACAGAGAATCTGGCCTGACTGTCACTGTCAGCCAATATGCAGAGACTGGGTTAGGTTCAAACGAGCTTCGTTTGTCAGAAGGCCAGTGATTCTGGGAACAGCGAGAATAGTCTCTCAATTCTGTTCTGCCTCAGTTACAATTCTAATAACTTTTATAATGAAATACAAGGAAATAGACCTAGAAAATTTTAACTTTATCGGATAGGGAGTAACACCAAAGTAGCCTTCATTCTAGCAACACAAAAGGTGATTTTCACTTAACCAAATATCTACGAGAATCATCAGAGAAACCACATCCTATCATCAAAGTAACCTTTACTAGCATCGCAATCCCTGCTGTCTATGTGTGACTACCTCCTCAGGGTCATCCTTAGAATCAGGGTGAAACCTTACCCAGGTCATGCTGGGGGTGAGGGGTGGTGGGGAGGAAGCGAGCTCAGCAGATGACCTTCACCGTGCTGTCAGCTCAGCTTCTCAGACTCCACATCTAGGCCGCTTTTCTGGCTTCAATTCTAGGAGGAAATTTTTGCCTCAGAGCTGAATCAATTAAAGAAAACCTTTGGAAATCCTCTTAACAAATGTTCTTCACATTTAAATAAATAAAGAAGGCACAGGTGTAAATGTGTTCATTTTCCTTGTTTCCTTTGGGCATTAGCCATGTGAGATTTTTGCCCTTCTTCCACCTGTATGTGGTATTTCCGGCACCACAGCCATTATGCTCTTTTCTCAGCCACCTGTGGTAGCACAGTCTGGGGGGAAGAGCACTCAGCATGAGCTTTAGTCCTAGTGTGCCCCTGTGGGCAGGTTCTTATGTGGAAAAGACCTCATGTCACTTAGATTGTCTGGAAGGCCTCAGAAGCAATGGATCTGAGTGAATAAAAAATGATTTGAGTATTGGCTCTGCCACCTATTGGTGGTGCAGCTCTGAGCCGGTCACTTTACCTCTCTGGTCTTCACCTCCTTCCCTGTAAAGGGGTGGAAGCTGCTGCTCATGTCGGGCACACATGATGCTGTGACATCTAACACATTTGGCAGAGTCCCAGCTCGATGCCAGTGGGAAGCATTCAATATATTGTGCTTGCCTTTGTTTTCCCCAGCCTTAACGTGAAACGAATCATTTGTTCATATGAACATTAGTAACTTTCTTTCTTTTCTTTTTTTTTTTTTGTTGTTGTTGTCATTGTAGTTTTGGGTTGGGGCTGGGTTTGAACCCTCCACCTCCCGTATATGGGGCCGACGCCCTACTATTAGTAACTTTCTTTATTAGTGACTTTTAACCTATCTAAATGTCAGCTAATTTCCAGCTTAAAGACTATCTGATATACTCGTATGTATCCTTGATGTCCTTTTCCAACTGTCTTTTAAAATTAAACTGTTTGAGATAATTGTAGAGATTCACGTGCAGTTGTAGGGAATAACACAGGATCCTGTGTACCCTTCACTGAATTTTTCTCAATGGTAACATCTTGCAAAGCTACAGCGCCACATCAGACCCACTATATTGACCTGAAACCGTCAAGACAGAGAACATTTGAGCAGCACAAGGATTTCTCTTGTTGCCTTTCCCTAGCCACACCCTCTTCCCCTGTCCCAACTCCTCCTTAACCCCTGGAGGCCATCTATCTGTCCTCCATTTCTGTAGTTTTGCCATTTTAAGAATGTTACATAAAAAGATTCATACAGAATGTGAGCTCTTGAGATTGGCCTTTTTTTCATTCAGTATGATTCATGGACAATCATTAAGGTATTCTACTGATGAACAAGAAAGTCTCTTATGAGTATTGGCACATGTTACTTTGGCAACTGAATTATCATTAGCTTAAAGTGCTTGACACCTGCGTGTCGTAGGTAGGAAGAGTTCAGGGACGGTATTCCTCCCCCACCTGCCCCCAGCCTTTTACTTTTTCCTCTTCTCTTCCTACACCTGTTTTCTTGCCCTTTTCTTCTGACAAAGTCTAGTTGTTCAAGTTAGAAATGTGAAAAGGAGTTAAATAAAATAATGCATGTGCAATTTCTTTGTAAAATGGGGACTCTATTAGACTTGCTATAAGAAATTGCCAGTCAGTTTTGGCAGCCTCGCAAGAATGGTTTGCAGCTGCTGCTCGTGTATTCTGATGTGAATAAAGAAGATTTCTTTCCACATTGTACCCATAAGGTCTGCCCTCCGGTTTGCTACTGCAGTGGGAACTGCTAACTAACAAAGCCTGTCATGCTTTGATTTGAGGCAACAAAGTTCCAGGAACAAAATGCAAACTTCAGTTCATGTTCTTTATAAAGCCCTTGCTCTAAAAAAAAAAAAAAAGCCTTCTCTTTCTCGCGGCCAGAAGTTAAGCCCAGGGAGCTCCTTCATAAAAAGCATCAAGAAATGCCAAGTATTGTTAGAACTCTGGGGTTTTCATTTCTGTGTCCTAGGTCAGAAGCCTGCAGACAGACCCCACAGAGCCCTTCAGGAGGGAACCTGGTTACAGGATTTCCAGTTACAGCTTTGCTTCCTACACTTTGCCGCAGAGATTCAGATCCCTGAAATTTAAGTGTAGTTAAACTCTCAGTCTGATGGAATTGTAGAAATGCAATGAGGGAAAAATAAGTCTGCCAGAGCACAAGAGTTTTAGGCAGGATAGAGTAGGCTGTGCTATGCTAACAAATAAGCCTTCAATGTCAGTGGCAATACAAATGTGTTTCTTTCTCATGCAAAGTCCAGTAAGGGTTGGGCAACTCTCTTTTTATTTGTAGCTATGCTGTATGTGCTGCATGGTCTCCAAGGAAGCCACTGCGGGAGAAAAGAGGGGCAGGGGATTTCATAGGACGTTTTCACACAGTGTGACTGTACAGTCTGGCTTGCCTGACACAGTCACAGAATTTATACCTATCAAGTTGGAGTTATGGTTTGTAAGTATATGAATTCCATTTACTCTGAAAGGTGTCCTAATTTGGACAATAGATTAAGGTTGGTCTCAACCCCACATGCAAGGATGAGAGAAAGGGTATGGTAGAGGAGCAAGTATATAGTTTGGTAAAACCTGATCATTCTGGCATAATAGGCCTTTGCAGGAAAGCCATTAATTTTTAAATAGAAAAATCTAGATCTTTTATCAATACTCCATTGAGCAGATGTGATATAAATATAATATTTTTATTAAGTAAATCATTTCATTTCATGACATATTGTGGTTGGCTAAACAATGGCCTTGTAGAAAAGACAATACCCTAATCCCTGGAACCTGGGATTATATGACAAATATGACTTTGCAGATGTGATTAATTAAAGAAAAGGAGATGGGAGATTATCCACATGGTCCCTAATATAATCACAAGTGTTCTTATAAGGGGAACTCAGAGGGAAACTGAAATTTAATAACAGAAGTAGAGAAGGCCACATGGAGGTGGGAGCAGAGACTGGAGTGATCAGTTTTGAAAATGAAGAAAGGTACCACAAGTCAAGAAGTACAGGCAGCCTCTAGATGCTAAAAAGTCTAGGAAATAGATTCTCCACTTTGGACCCCCAGGTAGCACCCTGCTGATCTCTTGATATTAGGTCAATGAAACTGACTTCAGAGTTCTAGCTTCCAGGGCTAAATGAGAATAAGGTTATGTTGTCAAAAGCTACAGAGATTGTGGTAAATTTGTTATAGCAGCAATAGGAAACTAGTACATTCTGAAGTTGAGCATGTGACTTTAGAATCCTATCTCTAATTAAGGTAGATCCTATTATCCTTTTGTGCATGGTGAGAAATTGAGAACTGGCAACTTTCAGGGACTTTCCCAAGGCCCCTCAGCTGGTTAATATCAGAGTCAGGGGCTATGCCCAGGCATGCTGGATGTTCAGAATACATCTCCAGCCACTCCAAAGCACTGTCTCTCCCCTGGCATGCAGCTGTGCTCTGAAATCCTTTCTTCCATGTCAGTCACTACCGGCAAGTCCAAGGTTCTCCTTTTATTCAGAAAGGAATTCTTCCTGCTCTGTGCAGCTCCCCACTCTCACCTGACTTAGTCTCTCACTCTTCCCAAGGGCTCAGTGGCTCTGAGGCTGTTTGGACACCCACAATTTTCTGGATTCGGCTTTTGGAAATTTTACGGGAAGTTCTAGAGCTTCAGATAGAATTTCTCAAGTAAAGTTAGGATTCAGGTGAAATTATTGAATTTCTTCATATTTAAGTTTGTAGGAAGATATTATTTTTTAATCTAATTTCTACTCTTCTTTAATCTCGAGTTCTCCTCACACTCCAGAACAGGGACTATTCCTAAGGGTAATAAAAAAAGCAATTATTAGAAGTGCTGCTTGAAATGTATTAGGCTTGTTTTACCATGACCCAGAAAAGAAACCTCTGGAAATCTGGTAAAAGAATTCTTAGTTATTACTTTAAATCTCCTTTTGCTTGTATTGGTTATGTACTATAATGCATTTTGCCATATTGCAATTTTTTAATGTTACTGTAATTAACCACCAAATTAAATATTCATTCCTGCCATGGCACTTGTGTTGAGCTACCCAGATTTCCCTTCAGGACTGAAAAACCCATCTTCCCAGCCCTGGAAATGTTCTGGCTGACAGCTCTGGGCTCTCATCATTCTCTAGGAATTGCTTTTGGCTAAAGGACTTGTACCCTTGCTAAAGAGCCTGCATCCAATTAGTAGTTGATATGGGAGCACAAAGACCCAACTCCTCCACCCACCCCATTTCAGGATAACTCTGAAGGACCACTCCAGCCTCACAACTCCCCTCAGGATTGGCTGAGCCCTTTGTTATGACTGCGTTGCAGCCGACCTCTCCCTCTCCCTAATCCTGCTTCCTTATCTTTCCCTGGAGATGCTGATCATAAGGACATTCCCTAATCCTAATAAACTTCCCGAAAACTAAGTTCTATGAGAGTCTGCCTCCTGGGAACCTGAACTGCAACAATGACTTAAGAAAGGGAAAAATGAAAATCCCCAACCAACGATGAATACCTAGAAAGTTCCATTAGTCTTTATTTATTGGAATTAATGAGTCTAAAGGAACTAGGAAACATATTTTCTAGCTTAAAGCTTATTTTCTAATGTAGTAGAAGCAAGATGAAAACATGCACATGTCACCTACTCGTGATCAATACATTATACAACATGACCGGCAGTTCAATCACATTTTCTGTTGACCTCCATTATAACAGTTCACTTACAAATGAAATAAAACTCTTCAAAACAAAGATTCTAGCATCTATCCAGTCAATAAATGTAGGCTTCCTTTCTCACAAAAACTATTTTCCTGCGGTATAAAAATGAGGTCTTAGCAAAGCTTTAAAACCATCCTCTGAGAATAAGATAATGATATAATTAATCACACATGAGTACTACATGAGAACTTATATTCTCCCATCTCTGCAGAGAATATGGAGTAGAATAGTAGAATATGGAGCAGTTTTATAACACATTGAATATAAACATTTATGTTAAATTTTCTGTCCAAGGAAACTTTTCCTTTACCTTTTCCTTTTAATGGCCTTGAACTTGCATTGAGCCTCTACGCCCTGCACATTTTATTGTGGCATTGTTGGTTATGTAACAAATGCTTCCTGTTCTAATTAGAGCTCTTGACATTTTAAAGGGAATTTTCCCTGTTTGGGATCCTCTCTTAGTTATTTCTATATAGAAAAATGCTTTCCTCGGGAAAGAGACCAGCTGTTCTTTCTGTACAATAGGATGTCAGATTTCAAAGGTTCTTTTCTCTGGGCCTCGGAGTCTTGAGCAGTCAAAATAAGCCTGGATGTGTATGGACTAAACTTTCACAGTTTCCTTAAAGGTTTCTTTTGGCCTTTAAGAACTGCTCTCTCAAATAGTTCTTTATAACAGGCATATACCCAACATAGAGGTAACACTGTCAACTCTATCCTTTTTCATCAAGTAGTGCCTTGGCTGGGCCTGGTAGGGTGCCAAGTGGGAAAAGCACCAGTGGCCCCCAAGACATTCACTAGATGACCACAGTCGTAGTTTGCATACGACCAAATATGACAGTTGTGTAGGTGTTCCTGACACCAAGCAGCTCTATGATCTCTGACCACGAATGACAGTTGTGTGGGTGTTCCTGACACCAAGCAGCTCTATGATCTCTGACTATGAATGACAGTTGTGTGGGTGTTCCTGATACCAAGATACTCTGTGATTCTCTGACATCACCTAGGTGTTCAGTGATTCAATTAAATTCTGACAGTAGGGAAAGAAGAGACAAGATGGCTGACTAGAGACACCAGCTGCCAGATTGTCTCAGAAAGAAGCAAAAGTTTAGGTGAAAAAAAGGTAAAACAAAACATTAAAACCATAGATCAGTTGTAATTACAGAATCTACCAGGGATTCCATGGAAACAAGTTGTGGAACAGAATAAGAAGGAGCCAGATATTGGCAGAGATCAACCCATGAGAGGCTTGGAGCCTAGCGAACAGGGTAGGTGGAGGGTTTGTTTCTCCCTCCCTCACACCTCTGGTAGGCCTCAGGTTTCTGAGCTGCTAGGGAGCCTTTCTGTCCTCACAAGCCCCAAATGGCTGCTTCCAGTGAATGGGGGGCTTATCCAGGACGAAGCACCAGGCTGCCATCCCCCTGGAGTCATTTCCGGACGCAAGCCAAGAGGGCAGGTGCCATATTGCTTTTTTACCCACTGTCCTCCGTCGTCCTCTTAAGGGAGCTTCAGCCCCTCAGCTTTCGTCTTGCTTGTTCTCACATAAACATGCACAGCTAGGGCTCAGCTGTTGTAAAGTGATGATGGCAGTGGTGGTGATGGTGACAATTTAAAAAGGATCTATTCTTCTATTCTTAGACGATGTAACATTTGAACCAATTCCCTGCACAAATGTTCTCTCTACTATGTCCTTTCTTTAATTTCCATTATTTTTGTTCTCTGCAAAGTGCCTTTTATAATAATGTTATTTCCTTAAAAGCTAATATTAAAAGATTCCTACTATCTCATCAATATGACTTTTTGTATCTCCTGTTAGCTTAAAAAAAACCATTTCCCATCATATTTAAAGTTTTATTAAAACAAAAATTGGAGTGACGGATATTGAACTCGAGTTGGAAGAGGCGAGTCTGGTCTCAAAATGGAGGTAAAATCGCCGCCTGGTCACCCCCAGCCCAACTCCGCCCGCCGCCGCCGGGGGGGGGAGAGGAGGGCCATGATCCAAAGGAACCAGAGCAGTTGGGAAAACTGTTTCTTGGTGGTCTGAGCTTTGAAACTACAGATGATAGTTTAAGAGAACATTTTGAGAAATGGGGCACACTCACAGACTGTGTGGTAATGAGAGATCCCCAAACAAAACGTTCCAGGGGCTTTGGTTTTGTGACTTACTCCTGTG
>CAUYRH010060109.1:0-16919 GCA_963574655.1 Perodicticus potto | reverse complement strand
ATACACCAAGCCATCTAAAAGCTAGCTAAATGACATTGGTCTCCTTGTAAAAATGTATGATAAATTCCTGGGATTTTGTGTTGCCTTTGCATCTATTTTGTATCTACCTCTAACCCATCTAAACACTTCTTAAAGGGCTTTCAATTTGCTTTGAGATGTGGTTTGCTACGCTGTTTTTCCTGAGACTCAGTGCGCGCATGGGCCATGTATGAGACAAGTCAACTTTTACTTGTTCCTTTTTCACAGGCATGGTTTGAATGCACCTGCCCTTTCTGATTGGTGAATTTTGCCAGTTTCATGGCTAGAGTTTGAAATCAAGGCTGTAGGGTCTTTGTGGCTATTTTTGTTTTTATATGTATATGAGTGTGTGTATATATATGTGTGTGTGTATCCATATATATATATATGCATATTTGTCTGTGGCATATATATATATATATATGTGTGTGTGTGTGTGTGTGTGTGTGTGTGTGTCTATGGCAACAAATTTCCTTATAAGTGAATGAGTACTCATAATTAAGTGAATAAGCCCAAATGTATTTTGAGTTCACATGATTTTAATAATTGTTTTAAAGTTATTGAGTTATTGGTAAAGGTTATTTCTGGGGAGGAAGCCAAGATGACGGCATCGTGGCAACCCCTTTGCAGACTAGCCCAACAAAAGTGGGGAAAACACATGAAGAAGTCACTATTCAGACTGCCCAACTCAAGAGACAGCCTGTGAGGGCACAGAGGGACTGTGTGGGACACTAGGGCTGGAGAAGAAAAGCAGGAAGGGAAGTCAACAGGAAAACAGGGGAAGAAGAGATGAGAGGCACAGAGTCAGAAATTCCACGTGGGGATTGCACATGTCAGGGTGGCTGGGAACCTGATGTCATTTCCCACAGCCCCCTGCTGGGAACAGGGAGGACAGACCCAAGTCATGTGCAGATCAGACTCACCAGACTTTGAGATGAAGTGGGAAATGAATGACAGTGCCCTGCCCAGCTATGGAGTGCACCACACCCACCTTGTTGGGGTGACCTGATCTGGGGCTTTTCTGAGCCAGAGGTGGGATCCATTGCCAAGTGCTTCCCTCATAAAGCACAGATAGATCCTGGTGTGAGAATGGGCAAGGGGGAGCTCTGTGGGAGACCTTGCAAAGGGGAGAAGGCAGCCCACTGCTCCACCTCAGCCAGGCAAGAAGGGATGTGGGGATAAAAATAACCCTGTGATTGTTGTCACCCTGCAGTTCTGTGGAGCAAATAGAATTTTTGGCACACATCAAAAAATAATTCATCATGACAAGGTTGGCTTTATCCCAAGTATGCAAGGCTGGTTCAGCATATCCAAATGTATTAAACATAGTTCACCACATAAGCAGAAGTAAAAAGAAAGACCACATGATCCTCTCAATAGATGCAGAGAAAGCATTTGACAACATTCAACATCCTTTTCGAGCAAGAACCCTTAAGAAATGGACATACATAGGACAGTCCTTAAACTGATAGATGGTATCTATGACAAACCCACAGCCAACATCATGTTGAACAATACACAGGTTTATGCCACACTTCATGGGTGAAGGACACAATTACAACTTGGACTTGGATCTTACAAAAGCAATTATATAACCTAATCATATGTATCCTTATATTAACCTGAAGTTAAAAAGGTAAAGTTACTAATAAAATAAGAACATCTTCAGAATTTAATTTAGATAAGTTCTCTGAGTTTATTAGTCAGGGAGGTCAGATACTGTCTGTGCTAGATGTTTTGAGGTCATAAATCTCTTGCTTCTATGGTATTTTTGATATTTGCTTAGTTTGTCTATGAGCTCGTATCTTTAGATTTGAACTTTTAGGCCATAGTGAGGCCTAACTCCAGGCATTGTCCTTTGTCCTGGGTTCTGCATCTAACACAATTGAACTTGCTTATTTCCTAGGTTTTTCATTAGAAATAAGGATTGAGTTAATATTATAATTATTGTGTATAATCAAAACTACTAGGTACAAGAAAAACAATTCTATATAAAAAGGACATAAAAAGCTAAAGGTTGTTTTTGGTTAGAAAGATTATAAGGAGACATAAGAATTTGGTTTTTGTTAAATGAAAATAATTTTGCCTGGTTTAGACATTTTAAGGATCATTCAAAATTGAAGGAATAAAAAGAATGATGGATAAAACTGAATGGATATAGTAAGTAGGAAAGAAAAGACAGTGAAAAAAATTGTAAAATGCTATAAAAAGTCCATGGAAATCCCCGCCCTTGTAGTCAAAGCTGATTGAGATCAGATGAATTGGTTTATAATATTTTGTTAAAATTAGATTTAGCATTAATAATACACTAATACAAAGAGAGAATTTAGTTTTTTCTTTTAAGTAAGAATTTTATGTAGTATTAATAAGAGCTACTAATAGTTGAATTATCACTTTAGCTAAATGAATGACTATTATTTACATTGACCTGTAATTCTATTTTGAGCAAGTGCTCTAAACTTTTGGCATTTGATAAACTTTCCAAAATCAAAATTTCAAATTGCCTCAAATTAAATTTTTTATATTAGTCTCCCTAAAAGTCCAGGAGAGACATATCAGGCTTATTTTGTAAACTAAAATTGTACAGGAAGTATTGTCAAGTATGAAATGGTATGTAACTTCTAATGTTGTATTTACATAAATGTGTTATAATTATATATTCTAACATTACATGTTATTTCTAAATTTATGCTATCAGTAATAGAAATTATTAAGCTAAATTGTTATATGCCACAGAAATACCAAAATTTCTTTGTTAATTGTGTCTTCAATTATAGCTATTCTAAGATTTTGGTCATCCATCTACAGACAATTATTGTACTTTCTTTCTTCTTAAAAAAGTGGTTCATAATCAATCCAAAATTGCAATCCAAAAATTGCTAATTCTCTGAGAACATTCATGGAAAGGACAATGATAAGTAATCATGAGTATAGGTTTCTGTTAACTTTGGAGATTTTATCACTGAAATATCCTAGAAATTTCTAGGACTCTAATGATACATTCATGAGGATTTCCAGCAGAACATCAAATGAACAAGAAGTAGTTATGTGGGACTAAACTAGTAGAGAACTGGAATAATTTTGTATTACTTTTTGTTTAAGACATTGTTTATTCTTTATGTTTTGTTTTCCAGAGTCAAAAAAAAGAAACCATTTTTTCTTTGGAGATATATTAATAGCTTACAACAATTGAATAATGTAGCAAAATTTATCTCTTTCATGATATCCAGAATTTGAAAACTATTTGTGAGAATTTTTATTTTCTGGCAATATAGTTATTTGCATAAGTTCAATAAGAATATGTTTTCTTTTCTCACAGGACACACTGGGGACACATTACTTTCCCAAGCGTCTATGGAAATAATCTAATAGTATTTTTAAGTAAAGTTCGAGCAAAAACAACTTTAAAAGAGCTGATATGTCCAATTGCTATTCTTACTGCACTTTATGCCAGGTTCATTTTGTACAAGAGTGGTCTTGCTACAATTTCTCTTTGGTAGAAAAGATAAACTAGACAGAGAGGAAAAAAAAAAAAAACACTCTAACACATTTGTTACTACATTCTAGCCCTGACCTTTGTTTTTGCGATTTTACTGTTTGTTTACAATTCAGATTGAATACTAAATTATTTCTTGGTTACAGTCTCAAAAAAAAAAAAAAAAAAAAAAAAAACAGGTTGCAATTTTCTTCATGATGTTTTTAGTTGACTCCCTATGAAATAGTTTCTTTTATTCTGTTCTGATAAAAATGCTCTTTTGACGGTCAAATTATTAATGTCATTTCTCTCTTATTGTCTCACATCTTTTTTTCTTCCCCCCCTTTTTTTTATTATTAAATCATAGCTGTGAACATTAGTGCAATCAAGGGGTACAATGTGCTGGTTTCATATACAATGTGAAATATTTTCATCAAACTGTTTAACATAGCCTTCATGGCATTTTCCTAGCTACTGTATGAAGACATTTGTATTCTGCATATAGTAAGGTTCGCCTGTACCCTTCTAAGGTGCACTGTAGGTGTGGCCCCACCAATTACCCTCCCTCTGCCCCAACCTCCCCCCTCCCTTGTCCATTTCCCCATATTCTTGTGATCTTTTGAGAAAAGAATCATGATATTACAAACACTAGAGATGGTTCAACAAAGCCTTGAAGTTTCCTCATTTGGAATCCCACTGTGCCTAGTCTGCCTGCCATTGCCAAGGCCGAGCTGCTAAGACTATGCACATGTATAAACACCCTTACTCTAGACAGGGGACTATCACAGAAGAGGGAGGTACATGAAATTGTAAGGGCCAGTTCCGAGGGATGGAATTGCTTCAGACCCTCCAAATCAAGGACAGTCACACAGAAGCCTAAGCAGCTGGAAAATTAAGGAACTTTGCCTCCTGGACAATTATGTGATCCCTTTTCATCCATCCCGGCCATAAAGAATTTCCTATTATTCACTTAAAAGTGAATTAACAGAGAGGATATCAAAATACTTGGTGGCAAAGCCTTCTGGATATAATTATCTCTAGTTATGGAGTTTATGCAAACAGAAGTATAATAAGAAATTTATTAGCTAGTACTATAGGACAAATTAATAAAGATACAAAAAGAATTGCAACAAAGGTCTCTAAATTTCTTAGTTCAATGCTTATTGATAAACTAACTTTCTAGCCTTGTTTTTTGGCCTCTGGGTTTTTGGCTCTTAATGTTGCTTAAGGGTTTTAAGAGTTGATGAATGCCTTCCTACCTCCATTACCATCTGCCCAAGAACATTTAATTCCCTGTAGTCCTTTTGGTCCTAAGTCCTTTTGCTGTGGGGTCACACCAAGAGCTGGGTGGACCCAGGGAAGGTAGTCATACCATGGAGGCAATGATGGGACAAAATAAAAGTTTAACTATTGATACTGTCCCTGGAAATTTTCAGCCAAAGGAAAATTAGAAAAATTGGAAATTTTCTTTTAATTGCTAACATGTTTATTCATGATTGAAGCAAGTAGAATTTATAAACACACTTTAATACCTTGCTGATAAAATAGTAACATTCTATCTTTGTAATCTGATAAGGAATACAGGGAGATATTGGTAAAGGCTTTGATGTGCATAACTACTATAACCAGGTAATCAACATACACAAACCACCTACTTTCAGTGTTACACCATACCAACCTTCAGAAACCTCCCCCCCTCCACCTGACTGAGTGAACCCTCTCTTGGCCCACAGGATGCCAGAAAAAACCTTAAACATTGAAATCCCAGGTATGGGAGGATGGGAAGTCAGACATGCCCTCATACCCCCTCCCTCCTTAACAACCATTAGGCTTTCTTCCCTAAGCGTTAAGCAGAAACAAGCTCTAGAGAAGACTTACTCCACTGCTGACCTCAGCCAGCCTCATGATTGTCCCTCCCTTTTACAGTCTGAGCAAAGCAACTGACCAACATTCCTTCCTGGTAAGAGATCACAGACCACAGTGACCGCTGGTCAGCCTACACTGCACGCAGTGGGGGTTTGTGTCCTCTGCTTCACATTTTCACATCAGAGGGCCAAAAAGTCCACCCTCAGATTATGCTGTCACTTCCATTTTTTTGAACACAAATCCTATGAACTTGTATGAAACTCAATTACACATGTACAAGTGTCTCCTTTCAAAAATATTCATGACTCTTTCTATAGGTTATTAAATATATTTATTCATCCACCTTACTCAGCATTAATTTCTGTTCCCTTTACCATTCCCTGGAAGTGCTTGCTCTTGGCTCCTTCCCAGGGCTCTGCTTCCCAGCCTGTCAAAATGGCCAACCTTCATGCTGCAATACTTTAGGAGAAATAAAGCTGTCCTTTATGAATTAAAAGAAAAAAAGCATACTATTTAGTATCTGAATTTCTGCATCTCTCAAAGTACTTGGGAAATTCTCCACCATAATGTCCTGGAGTAGAGATTCCATGCTTTTAGGACTCTCTTCCTCTCCTTCAGGAATCCCCATGATTCATAAATTCGTGCATTTATAAAAAATAAAAATTGAACTATTAGAAGCAGAGAGTAGAGTGGTTACCAGACTCTGGTGTCAAGAAAAGAAAGAGAAGGGAGTTGTTGATCAAAGGATACTGTTTCAATTAGACAAAAAGAGTCATTTTTACAAAATATGGTGACTATAGCTAGTAATAATGTACATTTTAAAATTCCTAAGAGATTGAATTTCAATTGTCTCACAAAAAATGTGAGGTTATAGATACATACTCATCTTGATTTAATCATCGTACATTATGTTCTTGTATCAAAACATCACATTGTACCCCATAAATACATATTATAACTATTTGTCAATTAAAAATAATTTTTGAAACTTTTTGGTTTAACACTACTCCAATCATTATGTCAAAGCAATTTCAATAATAGTATACTTAGTGTTAAAATTATACAAATTAATTTCTGTAATATTTCAAAAGAAGCTATGTAACAGAAAAGAAATTAAAACTTAAAAGGTGAATTGGAATCCCTACACCACTACTCACTAGCATTGTGACTTAGCACAAGTAATTTGAAGTTGATTCTCAGATTGCTTGAAACTTAAGTAATAATCTCACTAAACTGATGAGGATTTCTGAGGATCAGGTAAAGAAAAATAACAAAGCCATTCAAATGTCATTTTTTTTTATTATAGTTACTATATTTAGTCTACAGATAGGCAAAGACACTGATAAGCAGAAAAATTCTGGTAAACAATATTCCAAGGAACCAATCTTTAGCCCACATAGATATTTCCCTCTTGCAAATGTCATTGTTTTGATTAATGTCTTACATAATAGCAAGGGAGCTTGCAGAATATCTACGTGTTCTGAAAGGCAATCTCAATACATATTGTGCAAAGCAGAGACTCCACTCCTAGGGATAATTCCATCCCATATTGAACAACATTTAAGAAGCATATTTCTTGACTATTCTGGAGAAAAGAAAATGTTGCAATATGGCTTTACATCTTTAGAGGGGAAACCTCGCCCAGCACGTTGCTTACACCTATAATCCCAGCTACTCAACAGGCTGAGGCAGGAAGATTACTTGAGCCCAAGAGTAATCAGGCCACAGTGAGCTTGACTGCTCCACCCCACTCCGGCCTGAGTGACTGCCAACACCCTGTCTCTAAAAAGAAAAATTAAAAAAGGAAAACTTCAGAAGAAAACTAGAATATTATCAGAAAATAGTCAAAATTTGCTGTGAAATTAAATATCATGCCTTTCATATTGCAGAGCAGTAAATTGAGATTTTTCTCCATTGGAAATGAAAAAAATAAAAGAGTTTGAAATTAACTGCACTTTCAAAACTTGAACAAGATATGTTAACGCTTTGTAACAAATCATAGAAAAAGTAACTTTTTCAATCTGGGTGATTGTAGAAGGGCCATGTCTTTGTTTTCAGAGATGTCTTGAGTGTGTTCCATGATCTTGTGAAGCAAATGGGTAAAATCAGCCCTTGATTTTCTTTCTCCATCTCCTCAATCACCATGAGATTTTTAATCATTATGTCTGTCCCCTTTGATGTATACATCTTCTTGCCCGTCTATTCTATACATCTAGAGCATGGCAGCAAGAAGAGGTAAAATGCCAGGCCTTGCGCACTAAGTCCTCTAGACAGGAGACCCACTGAGCACCCTTCTCAAACATACTGTTGACATCACGTACATAAGGCCACCTCTTGCCATCTTCATAAGTCATTGGCTTCGTATAAGCCCATGTGGCCACCTTCCTGCTGTATGGTCATCCCAGGAGTTCCCTGACCCTCCTAGACCTCATCCACCTCTCCACTTCCTCCTCAGTTCCACATCCTCCCCCTGTGCCCTCAGGAATTTCAACCAAAGAATTACATAAAGCACTCCAGGTCACACACATGCCAAATCACATATTAAAGATTTATATTCAAACTTTTCTGATTCCAGATCACTGCTAGCTGGTCTCCTCTTCAAAACCAAACTGTTTGAAGTTTTGTTTTCTTACTCTATGTTTTCATCACCCATTCACTCCTGACTGACTTCTACAGAAATATTAAGGGACTCTGGAGACATCCATGTAGTTAAGTCTAATGGGTATTTTCCAGTAATCAAACTACTTGGCCTTCTATAGAATTACATCAATTATTTAAGCAATATTTAGTTATTTTCCTAGGTGCCCTCCATTGTCCTAGGCCCTGAGCTACATCACTGAACAAAATAGACCAAATCTTGACTTCTAATGTTTCAGTGATATAAGGGGGAAGTGATAAATAAAAGAAAGAAAACAAAGAAATAATTAACATGTCTGGTGTAATGAGACTAAAATACAGTCAAGTAGCAAAGAGGGGTACCCAGATCAGAGGGATGTGATACTGTGTTATATAAAACATAGGAACTGAGAAGACCTGAAGAAATTGAGAATTCCTAAAGCAATTTGAGCAAAGAAATGATATAATTTGACTTGTATTATAAAAGGACTGTTGTGCCTCCTCCTGGGTATGGGAACAAGATGTAAGCAAATATTCCAGGGAGGATACAACTGTTTGGACCAAGAGGAAGCAATATTGGGAGAAGGGACAAGATTCTGTGATAGATTCCAAAGGAAAAGCCAATAGAATTTGCTGATAATGAGGGAATAGGAGATGGTAGAAAACAGAGAAACAGCCAAGCACAGCTCAATTTTTTTTGGTCCACAACCTGAAAATAGAGAAGCACTATTTACGAGATGGGGAAAGTATCAGATGAAGTATATTTACTGGTGGGTGGTAAGATCAATTTTGGACAAGTAGGCAAATCATTTATCAAATTGATTTAGAATCTAGAGTTCCTAAAAGCCTGAACTGGATATAACACTGAGGAGTTATCAGTATTTAAATGGAGTTTAAAACCATGGGACTAAATGAGATTGTGTATTTGAAGACTGAACATAGCCAGAAAAAAGAAGAGCTACAAGGACTGAGCCTTCGGTCACACCAATATTGAAAGGTCAGAAAGATGAGGAAGAGGCTGAGAAGAAGCAGCCAGTTAGGTTGAGGAGAACCTGAAGCGAGATGAGAACCAGAGCCTGAGGAAGAAAGCCTTTCAGAAGGTCAAGTCAAGTACAATGAGAATGGAACATGTGTCTGGACTTGTTAACATGCAGGTCATACAAGAACAGTTTCAGAGCACAGAGTAGCAGAGATAAAACCTGGCATGAGTGGGTTCAAAAGAGGTGTGAGGAAGGTAAAGTAGAGGAGGAATATGAGACACAGCAAATGCTCACTCTGCCAAATATTCATTGTCTCATAAAGCAAAAAGAAACAGGGGTGGCTGGGAAGGAAAGGTGTGTGTGTCAGGCTAAGTTTTGTGTTTAGTAGTGGGAAGGATTGCACCATGGAACTGTGCTTGAGGAAAAGGTGCAGTGGAGAGATGCGGGGTTATAGCAGCTTTAGGAGCAAGTGCTGACAAGAGGGAATGAGATGTAGGCTGCAGGAGGAGGAACTGGTCTTAGCCAGGAGGAGGAAGCGTTAATCCACTTAACAGGATTGACGGCAGGATATTTAGAAATGTCCTCAGGTGAGTTGGTCGGTTTGGTGGTGGGAAGGTGAGAGTCTGGCCTTGCGGGCAACGCCCCTCTCTGGTGGCTCGTGCTGTGTCCCAGCTGGTCCCCCTCCATCCCTGGCAGCCCTTCTCTGTCTCCTTCATGTCCTCCTCGGTTCTGGAGGAGGCAAACATGGAGCTGGGTCTTCCTCCTTCTTCATTTTGTCATTTCCCAGGTTCCCTTGGCTGTGTCTTCAATGACACCTAAATGTTCTTGACTCCCAAATTTATGTTTCCTGCCCTCACTTCTCCTCTGTGCTCCAGGCTCCTACACTCAATTGCTTTCTTGATGTCTTTACTTGGATAACTCACAAGCATCTCAACCTCAACATTTCCAAAATCAGTATGATAATCTTCTACCCAGAAACCCAGAATTTTCCCATAAAGCCTCTTTTCAGGGAGCTGTTCCTTAAGTTGCACTTCCACGCACACACAGAAACATATTAATGTGTCATCCCTGCCATTTCCTTTACACCTTGCACTTAAACCACCACCACTTTCTGTCCATTTTAACTCCTAATATTTCTTGAAAGAAGCCACCTGCTTCTTTTCACCTTATCATAATCACTCGAGGCCAGGCCACCAGCACCCCTGCCTGTTGGCCCATCATCCTGTTCTTCCTTTGTTCTTAATTCTCAACACAGACAGCAAAAAATATATTTCCAAAATTCAAATTTGATCACATCCCCAGATTCATTTCTTCTATGTCAAAACAATTCACCTGGGACTGAACAGGACTGAAAGCTTCAAAATGGCTACCAGACCTGGCGTGGTCTGACCTGCTGCTCTGAGACTCCCTCACAGCTCAGGCCCCCACCCCTCCCAGCCAGGGGTGCTCCACCTTCCTCACCTTTTCATCCTCCAGATCTCAGGGCAGGCGTCACTTCCCCAGGAAAGTCTTTCCTGATTCCATTTTGGTCCCATACTGATCAAATCTCCTTCACATGTTTGCTTTCAACAACCCAGACCTCTCAGTCCCAGCACTTACCACAGCAGTAATTTTATTTTTATGAAACTCTAACAGGGAAGGAACTTGGCTTTTTCTCCATTGTAGTGTCCTCATCACCTAGCACTGTCCTCACAAATAATGGGTATTCAATATTTGTATAAATGTAGGAGTGATGGGTAGGGGTCCCAAGGAATATAACGATAAATGTAAAAAAAGACGGACACAAAGGTACAATACTTGATTGCACATAAAGATTGAAATAATTTAACTTCATCAAAGCAGACAACCACACAGAACTGGGCACAGGGCACTCGCAGCCTAGAAGGAGACGACATCATTTGAATGTATTGCTCAGCGTGGCTCGGTGCAGGAGAACTTGCTGTGGGGCGGAAACCCTGGGTGGAAGCGCTTACACTGCTTACCAGCTTACTAGTGTAATTTTTAACAAGATATTTTTTCTCTCTGGCTTTTCCTTGCCATGTCTGTGAAAGAAGACCACTGACCCCAAATGGTTTCCAGGTCAGAATCCAACACCACTTGTCATCATTGACAAATAAGCCGCGTAAGCAGAAGAGCGATAGTGGAGCAACCTCTGTGTTCAGGGATGATCTGGACCATGAAGGAAAGAATCGGATGTGGTAAAGGTGGGAAAGGACGTACTAGAAGAAGCACAGGGTTGAGAACACACACGGTATCTGGTGAGAATCAGTAACCCAGTGCTCCACCCTCACAGAAGTCTGCTAGCACTGCTGCGATGCCTCAGAGCCGCCTGTCCCTCCATCCCAGTCTGTGACCGGCCTCAGGGCCTCTGGCTGCCGGGTCTGCGGCAGCACTGCCTCCACTCCCCACCGTGCCCTCTAGATGTGGGCGTCCAGGGCTATGCATGGACAGTACGTATGTCAGCAGCACTCATACCTGGCCACCAGCCCAAGAGCACAGGCAGACAGTGGAGCCACCTGGAACAGGGGAGTCCGCCTGCAACTGGGGCACCACAGAGGTGAGACATTTGTTCACTTCCTTCCTGCTACCTCTGACAGTATAATCCTTTCTGACTATTTCCACGATTTAACTCTAAATGAAAAAGTGTGATCTCATGGTTTGGGGGTGAGAAGCCAGGGACACCACCGGTAATTGGCTGGTGCTCCAGCATTTCATCTACAGGGATGGAATAAAGGCAGAAAATAGTTCCCTGGCAAAAATAACCACTACAGTCAAGGTCTGGGAGAGGGAGGTGAGGGTCAGCCTTGCTTATTTTTCATTAAAAAAAAAATCTAAATTCCCACATTAATAGATTATAGTTTTCAATGAGCTTGAGATAATTTTAAAGTGCCTTTTAAAAAATCTTTACAATTAACTGAAAAACCTACATTTCACTGAACTGGGAAATTAAGTATAATTATGAACTTGGAGGACAAATTCAAGGTCAAGAGTGGACAAGGAAGCCAGGGGATGAAGGAGGAGAATGAACAAGAAAAAAAGTGTCCTTAGAAGACTGTGCGACATCCTCGGCCTCTCTCACAGGGCACTGTGCCCTCTCACAGGGCACAGCACAACGTGGGAGCAGGGAGGGTTTGGCACAACAGGAAAGCCTGGCGCCCACCCCTCCCTTTCCTCTCTGGAACGCTGCAGGTCTGCGCCTCCTGTTTGACTGAACTTCACCTGCTCTGCTTCACTTCCCATAGAGTATTATTTTTACTAGGTGGCCTCACTATTCTTATTACAGAGGATACAGCAACCCAACAAGGCAGAGACCCCTGCCCTCACAGACCTTCCACTCGCTGGGAGGAGGTTCTAAAATAAACCACTGACAATCAGGAAGTACTGATGATAAGGGGTGTTCAAACGGGTTGAAGGCTCTGCACAAGATCACCAGATAATTTGTCCTTTAAACTGTGATGATTTTGAGAACTAAATGAGACATTATTATTACTCATACAGAAAGAGCAGCATGCTTGAGAGCTCTCCTGGGCTAGAGGGATGCACGGCCACTCCAGCCCCAGAAACCGAAAAGCAGCACAGAGGGAGGAGGCTCTGGAGTGTGGGTGGGAACTTTTAGTGGGTGGTCATGGTAGACCTGTTCCAGGAGGTGATGGCTCACCTGGCTAGACCCTGGCTCCCTTGACTATAAAGGAAGGGGTTTGGCCCAGAACAATTTCTAAGGTTGCACACAGTCCTGACTTTCCATAAGCAATGGTCCGTGAGAGGCGGGCCGCACTCTTCTCTGTCTGACGTAAGAATGAGGAGAAGAGGGTGTTGGGATCGCTGAGGGGCCCTCAGACAAGCTTGAGGATCATGTTTGTGAGTTGCATGCTGTAATTTTCTACCCTGTTTTTAACCACTGAATGTATGTTCTCAAAGTTACATGGGTCAAAGCCATCCTGTGGCCCAGGCGGCCTGAGCTCTGACGCACAAACTCAGGTGATAGCCAGCATTCCAGGAGGGACAGGCTGTTGTCCCCCCACCACAGTGGTCATTGCTTCTCAGGTTGACCTGTTTGTGCTTGTCATGATGCTATGTAAAGCCATTTTTTAAAGAAGGATGCTCAATGGCTGAAAAAAAAACTTTAAGTAGTTTGGAGAAAGTTATGATTTTATAAGAAGAGAGGATATTCAATTTTGAGCACAATACGCTAGATGTGACAGAAAGGCAGCCAGGTGAAAACGTCCAGTGACAGCTGATGTGGGAGTGCTCAGGAGAGTGAAGAAGCTGCAATCCAGCACACAGGTTAAGAGCATGGGCTTCAGTGAGGCAAAACTGGGACCTGAGGAGCCACAGTTACTTAATTCCTGTGAGCCTCCATTTGCCAAATGATGATGATAGCAATGGTTTCACAGGGATCCAGTACATAGACGTAAAGCACAGTCTCCAGCACATGCCAGGGGCCAGCAGAGAGCGTGGCCCTTGCTCTTGTCTCACTGCTTAGATATTGGACTGTTTGCTTAAGAGTGATAGTTGAGGCTCGGCACCCGTAGCTCAGTGGTTAGAGCACCAGCCACAAGCATCAGGGCTGGTGGGTTCGAACCTGGCCCAGGCCTGCTAAACAACAATGACAACTACAACAAAAAAAGTAGCCAGGAGTTGTGGCGGGCACCTGTATCCCCGCAACTAGGGAGACTGAGGCAAGAAATCACTTAAGTCCAAGAGTTTCAGGTTGCTGTGAGCTGTGATGCCATAGCACTCTACTGAGGGTGACTGAGACTCTTTCTCAAACAACAACAAAAAAAAGTGATAGTTAATGCTGTGAGTGCGCATTAGGTTCTGGGAAAGAGAAGGTAAAAGGAAGAGTCAGGAGTTTCTTTTAACAACCTTAGAAAATTCTTGCATTGGGGAAGAGGAGAAAGAAACAGCACAAGAAGGCTAGGCGTGGTGACTCACGCCAGTGGTCCTAGCACTCTGGGAGACTGAGGTGGGAGGATCCCTTGAGTTAGGGAGTTTAAGACCCATCTGAGCAAGAGTGAGGACCACACCCGCTACCAAAAATAGATTTTAATTAGCTGGGTGTATTTGGGAGTGCTTGTAGTCCCAGCTACTCAGGAGACCGAGGCAGGAGAATCAGAACCCAGGGGGATGCTGTGAGCCAGACTGATGCCATGGCACTCTAGCCTGGGCAGTAGAGTAAGACTCAGTCTCAAAAGAGAAAAAAAAAAAGGAAGCAGCAGCAGTAAGAACAAAAGACAGCTACAACACAAGAGGTTGCCACTGGCAGAAATACAGAAAGACAATTTGAAATGGTGCTAGCTGTGACAGAAAGGCATCCAGGTGACACAACTCCCCACAACATTGGCTGTTCAGAGAAGGCGGCTGCACCCTCAGTGCCTCAGGGAGAAAGAACACCATTGCACATAACTACTGACATGGGAAATCTTGATGGTTGGGACTGATCAAAAGAGAGCTACAAAAAGCCATTTTAAAGAGTGAATTAACTCAATAAATGGATTTATTCAAGAAAAATTTCAATAAGAGAAAAGAAAGATTCTAGCTGTGGTTTTGATATCTGTGTTTAGAGGCTGTGAGAAAGGAGACAGTAAATTGTGCAGAGGAGGGAGAGTTAATTTTGAGAACAATGATCTGGAAGACCCTGAAAGGGTGTAGCCTGGGGCCTCGGTGAGGAAAGCACAGTCTCCTACAGTCTTCCCCCCACGGCTGCCTGCTAACATCTAGAAATGGATAGCTCCCCTCCCCCACCCCGTGGTACCGGATGAGGCCCTGAGGACCATGTATTCCTAGGGAATGTTTGCTGCATGGATGAATACAGCAGAATTTTTATTTGTTCTACAGGAGACCTTGTTTTGCTCTCTCCTGTGGATCCAGCACTCAAAGTTCCCCTTTGGGAGCCTGCAAACTTGCTTATGCTCTCTCCCCATATTCGGTCCCTTCACTCTGGCCAGGTTAGTCTTTCTAACAAAGCACATACTTACCAGAAGCTTAGCCACCCCACACCTTGATTCAAATCAGTCTCTTGACTGGGATGCTGATCCTGGGCCAAACAACCCTTCAGGACTTAGGAGAATCTCAGCTGCCTCAACTGTAGTCCTCGGGCCATCTTACCTCTTCTGAATTTGCCCTTGCAATGTACTATCTTGTGTTGACACTGATGCTTTCCCATGTGCAAGGCTAAAACCACACACAGCTGGGATATTCCTGGGGGCCACTGGAAGAGAGCCATTTCTGAAGGCTCTGCAGAAGAATATTAAAAGTCAAGTGGCCTCGGCTCGGTGCCTGTGGCTCAACGGGCTAAGGCGCCAGCCACGTACACCTGAGCTGGCGGGTTCGAATCCAGCCCGGGCCTGCCAAACAACGATGACGGCTGCCACCAAAAAAAAAAAAAAATGGCCGGGCATTGTGGTGGGCGCCTGTAGTCCCAGCTACTTGGGAGGCGGAGGCAGGAGACTCGCTAGAGCCCAGGAATTGGAGGTTGCTGTGAGCCGTGATGCCATGGCACTCTCTCCAGGGTAACAGC
The DNA here is from genome assembly GCA_963574655.1 of Perodicticus potto. Classification (NCBI taxonomy): domain Eukaryota; kingdom Metazoa; phylum Chordata; class Mammalia; order Primates; family Lorisidae; genus Perodicticus; species Perodicticus potto. The sequence continues at coordinate 1,444 of CAUYRH010060109.1, read as the reverse complement.
TTGAGGCTCTGTCTCAAAAAAAAAAAAAAATGTCAAGTGGCTCTCTGGTTCATCTAAGACTTTGTGTCTAAACCTCAATAAAAAGGATGCCCGGATGGATTTTTAGGTCTCAGAAACAAGGGCCAAAATATCTCCTTTACCAATAACTTCAGCAACTACTCTCTCCATAAAATAAATTACCCCTAAATTTAGTGACTTAAACAAGAACAACATTTATTTTGCTCACAAGTCTGTGTATCAGGCAGACCTCAGCAAGAAATTTCCTGGACTCTAATGGTGACAGCTAGGGTGGCTTGAAGGCCACAGCTAGAATCAGCTCTGAAAGGCCTCATACTCATATACTGAATTAAAGAGAAGTGGGTAGCTGGGGCTGGAATAGCTGGGCCTTAACTGTTTCTGCCTCACTGGGGTCTCTGCAGTGCAGAGGTTTTGGACTGAAAACAGGGTAGTTGGGCTTCTTACACGTTGGCTTAGGAAACCCAAGTCACAACTTCATGAATGAGTGAGCCAGCCACAGAATAGGATTTCTAGTAAATTCTAGCAGGTATGTTAGCAACTACTGAGACATGAGCAGGGCAGATGTGGTCAGGCGATCCTGGGCTATCATGAGGATAGGACTACACAAGATCCTGTGACTGGGAAAAAGAAGTTAGACAATGCTTGTAGACTTTCCAGTGAAATTAGGGAATGAGGTCAGGTTGACTTGACCAAGATTTCATAGTGTGCAAGAGAATAGATTAACATCAAGGTTGGGGCTGGGTGTGATGGCCCACGCCTCTAATCCTAGCACTCTGGTAGGCAGATAGATTGCTTGAGCTCAGGAGCTCAAGACCAGCCTGAGCAACAACAAAACCCATGTCTCTACAAAAAATAGAAAAACTAGCTGGGTATCATGATAGGTGACTGTCATTCCAGCTTCTCAGGAAGCTGAGACAAAAGGAATGCTTGAGCCCAAAAGTTTGAGGTTGCTGTGAGCTATGATGACACCATAGCACTCTATCCACAGCAATTCTATCTTTAAAAAAATACCATGGAATATTATGCAGCCTTAAAGAAAGATGGTGACTTTTCCTCTTTCATAGTGACATGGATGGGGCTGGAACATGTTGTCCTTAGCAAAGTATCTCTAGAATGGAAGAAAAAGTATCCAATGTATACACCCCTAATATGAAGCAAATTTATATCTTTCAAGTGAAGGCTAGAACTCATTTATTGCACAAGAAGATGGGGAAAGGGGAGAGGGAGAGAAGGGGAGGGAGAGGGTGGGGGGAGAGAGGATAAAGGGTGAGATCACACTTGTGGTGCATATGTGAAGGGTCAGGAGAAAACTTCTAAATACGGATCAAAAATGTTTTCACATAGTAAATGAGAAAATATCATGAAGGTTATATCAATCAGGTTGATAAAAATATCTCTGATTGTATGTGAAGCCCACACACTGTAC
>CAUYRH010060108.1:0-13327 GCA_963574655.1 Perodicticus potto | reverse complement strand
AGGGTACATATGATTAGGTTAGAGTGTTTGTGTTTGTTAGGAAAAGTTCAAGTTGTATAAAATCCTTCACCCAGAAGGTGTGCCATATACCCCCATGTTGTACCCACCAGGTGAGAGTTTACTGAGACCCTTCCGCTTTTCCTCCCCCTCCCCCATCTTGAATTTAATTGTGTTTTTTTTCTCATTTGGGTGTGTAGTTGTTCATCTACTAGTTTCATGTTAATACTGAGTACATGGGATGGTTCTTTTTCATTCTGGAGATACTTTTCTAAAAAACATTTTCTTCAACTCCATACAGGTAAATACAAATGATGCAAAGTCTATCTTGTTATGGCTGAAAAGTATTTCATGGTATGCCTAGACCACAGCTTATTAATCCATTCATGGGTTCATGGGCTCTTGGGTTTTTTTTTTATATCTTTACAATTGTGAATTGAGCTTCTATAAACATTTGAGTACAAATGTCCTTGTGGTAAAAGGAATTTTTTTCTTCTAGTTAGATATCTAGTAATGGGATTATGGAATCAAATGGAAGGTCTACTTTTAGCTCTTTTAAGATTCTCCATGCTTCTTTCCAAAAAGGCTGTCTTAGCTTGCAATCCCATCAACAGTTTATAAGTGTTCCCTTCTCTTTGCACCCTCACCAGTATCTGCAGCTTTGGTACTTGATGGTATAGGCTATTCTTGTTAGGGTTAGGTGATATCTCAAGGTTTTTTTGATTTACGTTTCTCTGATGCTTAGGGATGATGAGCATTTTTTTCATGTGTTTTTTTAGGCCATTCTTCTGTCTTCTTGGGAGAAGATTCTGTTTATTTCTCTTGCCCAGTTACGAATTGGTTTGTTTGTTCTTTTTGTGTTGATTTGCTTGAGTTCTTTGTAGATTCTGGTTATTAACCCTTTGTCAGATTCAAACATGTGAATATCTTCTCCCATTCTGAAAGTTGTCTATTTGTCTGTTGTGTCCTGAGCTGTACATCAGGTCCCATTTATTTACTTTTGATGTTACTGCAATTGCCAATGGGTCTTCTTCATAAAATCTTTCTCCAGGCCTATGTCATTAAGGGTTTTTCCCATATTTTCTTCTAGAGTTTTTATCATTTTGCATCTTAAATTAAATATTTTATCCATTATGAGTCAATTTTTGTAAGTGGTGAGTGGTGTGGGTCCAGTTTCAGTCTTTTATATGTGGCTAACCAGTTCTCCCAGCACACTTTATTAAATTGGGATTTTTCCCCTAGTGTACACTTTCATTTGGTTTATCAAAGATCAGATAGTAATGTGAGGCTTGTTTCATCTCAAGGTTTTCTATTACTTTCTGTAAAGCTATACCATGCTTTTTTGATCACTATAGACTTGTAGTATAACATGAAGTCTGATAACATGATCCTTCCAAGTTTGTTTTTATTTCTTAGAATTGTGTTGGCTATTCAGGGTTTTTTCTGGTTCCATATGAAACAAAGAACTATTTTTTAAAGTTGTTTAAAATATGATGTTAGTGTTTTAATGGGGATTGCATTAAATCTGTAGATCACTTTGGGTGGTATAAATCTTTCAACAACATTGATTCTTCCCAGCCATGAGCATGGTAGGTTCTTAATCAACATCCACATATCAGTAGCCTTCATAGACACCAGCAACAGTCAAGCTGAGAATCAAATCAAAGACACAATTCCCTTCATAGTAGCTTCAAAGGAAATTAAATACCTTAGAATATACCTAACAAAAGATGTGAAGGATCTCTACAGAGAGAACTATAAAACCATGAGAAAAGAAATTGCAGAAGACATTAACAAATAGAAGAACATCCCTACGGGTTTTAGATCTAACATAAAAGATTGTATATGGCTTACTCTTCAGAGACCACCAGAAGTGAAAATCTGAGGATCATGGCACTAAGAGCAGATTCATCCCTGTTTTTTGAGAAAATTAGGTCATAGAACATGAGCCATAGAGAGAACTTTGCATAAAATCTGCTTGCCTTTGCTTATGTCATTTTCTCTGCTTAGATGACTTCCCATCACACTCATTTTTACTTGTCAAAATCCCTCTTATCCTCCAAGACCATATAGTTCATGAAGATGAACTTCACCCCATCATCAGAGAGGTTCCTCATAGCACTCACTTTGCACCTCTCACCAGACATTCACTATACTCTGTATTAGAGATTACTTATATTTCTGCCTTTCTCTATAAAACCCACCTCACATATTTTTACTCTAATTCTCAGGCTGAAGAAGTAGCAGCTACTCAGAGTACACTCATAGTGGATCAGGAAAACACACAGAAGGTGAACAAAAGCACAAAAGCATGTATGTTTGCATCATTTCTGCTTCATGTTCCAGTAGTCATAGCAAGCACATGGGCAAACACAGCACCAAGGGTAGGGAAATATACTCTGCTCATCTGGTACACTGCAAGGTCATATGGAAAAAAATGGTGATTGATAATCCAATCTACCACAGAAGGCAGAAAATAAGCCATATCTCTTTCATCTATTACTATCATTTACTACCAGGACAAGCATAGAATAAACTCAAGCAATGACTGTTGAACTCAGTTGGTTATTCATGGAATGGAGCAATGTAAGGCGTATACATAATGCAGTGGTTAAGAACAAGGAGGTGAGTTCAATGTGTTATAAAATCACAGCCACTTTGAAAACAATTCTATAGTTTCTTACAAAGTTTAACATAAAGTTAGCATAAAATCAGCAATTCCACTCTTAGGAATCTACCCAAAAGAAATTAAAATATATGTCTACACAAAAAAGCTGTGCATGACTATTCATAGCTGACTTATTCATAACAATGAAGAAGTGGAAATAATCCAAATGTCTGCCAACTTATAAATGAATAACTAAAATACCCATATAATGGAATACTATTCAGGAATAAAAAGGAATGAACTGTTAAGGTACACAACAACATAAAGTTACCCCACCATAAGTAAACAAATCCAACTTAAAAGACCACATATTGCATGATTCCATCTATATGAAATGTCTGGAACATGTGAATGCACACAGACAGACAACACTAGGTTATTGCCTAGGTGTGCAGACTAAACATAAGAAATAGGATTGAGTGTAAACAAGCGCTGTGGAAAGTTTCTAAGACTATATTGGAGAGATGGTTACACAGCTTTTAAATTTACTAAAAATCACTGAGGTGTACATTAAAATGGTTAATTTTAATAAAATTAAAGAAAATTCTGTTTTCAAACTCATCTCTACCACTTGCTATCCATGTGACCTAGAGTAAGTCATATAATGACATAACCTCTGTGAGCTTCGATTTCCCCATCTATAAAATGGAGATGAAACAGAGGGATGTTGAGGGGTTGGTGAAATCATTCATATTGTCCCCATAGTGCTAGGCCAGATAGGTATCTGAGGAGCTCTTAGGAACTCTCCAGCACCCTGTGCTTTCAAAGAAATCATTCCCACCCAAGTCCATACCAAGCCCAATGTCCAACTCCTGCTTTGATTTGAGTTGCTAGTTCTATATTCCTCTAGGAATATGTCAATCTCTGCCATGTTCCCAAATCCAAAGTGCAAGAATCACTCATAATATTTGTAGGCCAGAAGATTAGGTCAATTTCATCCAACCATAGCTCAAGAAATTTAAGTATTTCCAGAACTCTGTACTGAGATGGAAGAATCCCTAACCAATCACACATAATCCCTCTACACTTTGCATTTTATCATTTTTTTAAATGGGTGGAAAAATCCTTAGCTTAGCAGGTCTGGGCTGCTAGAGCTGACAAATTTTTTAAGAAAGTTTCAGGAAACATCACAGCATTTTCAATGAACCTTCGGGGAGCAAGTGCCTAGTGAGAGCGTGATTCACTCTGATGAGAGCTTCCTGATGAGGGCTCGAGCCAGCTGGTGCATTGGTCAATTTATGAGTTCACAGAAGACCCAATAAAAGTCATAAATAAACAGACACATGGGTGTTAGCCCACTGCATGGTGTCAGGAGGTCCCAGATGATAGCACACAAGGCCAATAATTCTGATGTGGCTCAAGGCTTATCAGCCACACAGTGAAAGGTACAGACACCATATGCCAGGGATGCTTGTTGTCCAGTGGAAATGGATTGTGCCTGCAGACTATGGAAGTCATTTCTCAGAGTCTTCAGGCCTGGAGGCCTGGATCTGCGGACAGTGCCAAGTGAGGAAATGCTGCTTTCTCTAATAAAATAAATATCCTGGTGCTTCCAAAGTTGACCCTGGAGAAGGACTCTTCTGGGAGTACACAGCTGGATACTTCATCTTCCAAACTGCCTGCCTCTCCACCATTCAGGCCATGCTTGGAACTGAATGCTTTAAAGTCTTCTTTTTTTTTTTTTTTTGAGACAGAGCCTCAAGCTGTCACCCTGGATAGAGTGCCATGATATCACAGCTCACAGCAACCTCCAATTCCTGGCCTCAAGCAAGTCTCCTGCCTCCACTTCCCAAGTAGCTGGGACTACAGGCACCCGCCACAACGCCCGGCCATTTTTTGGTTGCAGCCGTCATTGTTGTTTGGTGAGCCCGGGCTGGATTCGGACCCGCCAGCTCAGGTGTACATGGCTGGCGCCTTAGCCCGTTGAGCCACAGGTGCCGAGTCGCTTTAAAGTCTTCTAAAACAATATGAAATAACTTCAGAATAGGCCTCATGTTATATTTTCATTCACTCATCTAATAATACTACTATTATTACCAATATGAAGAAAGTTGATTCTTAGGTCATTTCCTCTCCTAAAATGGTAACAAACTTCAAGGCATTTCATAATGGTGAGGGTTAAATGAGATAGAAGTGTTCTTTTTCCTTAATTTAGCCTGTGCCAGGCACACAGTTATGCTCCATAAACTATAGCTATATAATATCTCACTATTGAAACCTTTCTTATAAAAGCATTTTCATGAGCCAGGCATGGTGGCTAATGCCTAGTAATCCTAGCACTCTGGGAGGCTGAGGTGGATGGAATGCCTGAGCTCAAGAGTTCAAGACCAGCCTGAATGAGAATGAAAAAAAGAGAAAAAGAATTATCAGGAGAGAAATTATCATGAAATGTTATTTCTAATGTAAATAATAGTGTTTATTATAATAAATAGTAATAATAGTTACTTTTTTTTTAGAGACAGAGTCTCACTTTATTGCCCTTGGTAGAGTGCTGTGGTGTCACAGTTCACAGCAACCTCCAACTTCAGGGCTTAGGTGATTCTCTTGCCTCAGCCTCCCAAGTAGCTGGGACTACAGGTACCTTCTACAATACCCAGCTATTTTTTCATTGCAGTTTGGCCAGGACCAGGTTTGAACCCGCCATCCTCAGTATATGGAGCCAGCGCCCTACTCACTGAGCCACAAGTGCCACCCTAGTTACTGTTATTAAAGCTGTTTTGTACCACACACCACTCTAGGTGCTCTGGGCCTTTCTCTGATTTGGAGACCGTAAATGCTAAACATATAGAGAGAGTGAGCCAGATAGTATATGATATGATAAGATGGTCAGGAAAGTCTGCTCTGATATAATGACATTTGAGCAGAGTCCTAAATGAACTGAGGAAGTGGGCCATGTGAATGTCTTGGGGAAAATACTTTCCCGTTTAAGGGAACAGTATGTACAAAAGTCCTGAGGCAGGATCTAGCACGGTATATCTGAGAGCTGAACAGTTAGCAGGGCGCAGGAATAGAATGAGCAGAGTAGGTTGGGGAGTAATGCTGCATAAAGACAGGTGTCAGGAACCAGATCCTCTCAGGCCATAGTGAAGAGTTTGGATTTTATCATAAATGTCTTAGAAAAGCCAGCAGAGTGTTTTCAGCCAAGAAACATGGTCAGATTCACCCCTTTAGAGATCACTCTGGCTACCATGTAAAGAGTGGATTACAGGGGAGTGAGGGAGGAAGCAGGGGACAGGTAAGAGGCACTAGACAGATGACAGAGGGGCCTGGACTAAGGAGGTGGTGGGAGTCAGAGAAGAGGTGATGGATCCAGGCCATGCTTTGGAGGTAAGAGCAGAAGTAGCTGGAGCATTGTGTGTGACTGGAGTGAGGGGCAGGAGGGCGGGAAGGAGGAACAGTGGTGATCCCTAGCTCTTTGGTGGGAACACTGAAGGGAGGATAGCCGCATTAATTGGGCAGCAAAGACAAGGAGAAATATTTGGAGCATGGCAAAATGTAAAATTTTAAGAGTCAGAATCTTAAAACCTTAAACCTCACCAGTCACTTACACTTCTGTATGGATAATACCATCTTTTACTAATCATGGTTTTTCAGTTTACAAGAATCTTTCATCTCTACTATATTATATTAATATATGGTACATTACATAGTATATAGTATATGATACATTATAATGTAAGTCATATACATAATATATATTATATATTATAGTATATGATATGTTGTATATCATATATTATGATATATTATAGCATGTGATATGCTATATATTATATATGATTATTATATATAGGATATGATATATCATCTATCATAGTATATGATGTATTATGGTATATGATATATATTATATTTTTTCCTCATTTTAAATAATATATATTAATTATATATATTATTGCATAGTATATAGTATATGATACATGATATATAGTATATGATATATTATATATAATACAATTATTATATTATACATTACATAGTATATAGTACATAATATATAGTATATAATCTATGACATATTATCATCTATTATGTGATATATTGTATCAGTATATGATATATATTTTAGTATAGATGAAAGTTGCTTGTATATATAACATATATTACATTGTATACTATTAACATGTTACATGTGGTTTATATAGAATCTACATTGCTTTGTGTATTATATGATATGTATTACATATACTACAGAATACTTCTTATATACTATATATCTTACATACTGTAAAAGATAAGCAGTGTATACCATTTGTATTAGTCTGTTATATAGTATATATGATTGAGCATATATCATACATACTATACAATGTTTATATGATACAGTATATATTATATATGCCACAAATGCCTCATACCCAATATACTATAGCATATTCAATATATATAATATCTCATATGTACCATAGAGTGTATATGTACAATATGCTCTGTATAATTTGGCATTGATTAACTTTCTTGTATACTAGTATGTATTATATAGTACATATAAAATATATCTAATATAAAATAGTATGTATTACATGCTATAGTATACATATAGTATATTATATACAAGATTATTTGTTATATCTTTGGACCTTAAACTCCCCCAGCCTTCCCCGTATTCCCCCTCCCATGCCAAATCAAGAGAAAACACAAATCTCAGAGAGGGAATTAACTTCTCCAAAGACCCAGAGGTGGCAGAACAAGGAGCTGAAGGCAGGTCTATAAAACTCCACTTCCCCTACACTGTTATGATATATGCCCTCTCTTAGGAGGAAAAAAAAAAGACAATTATTAAAACTGAGCCTGAAAAAGAAATAAGTAGCAGCCCAGACAGCAAAGATGGAGTTGAAGCCTTCAAAGATGGAAATTATAAAAATAGCAGCCTAGATTCCACAAATGTAGATTGTTCCTATCCAGGTTCTTCAACAGCTCCAGATGCTTGAAGAAAAATACCCTGAAGTAGACATTGGTTAGTTATTTTTTCCTATAGCCAGTACAAACTCACCCTCCTAAGCTGCACATTTCTCTTATCTTCTCCTATTCTTCATCACACGAGTTGCCTGAAGCCCACATTTCTCCATTTTACATCTCTCAAAATTGCACAAAGAGTTTTCTAACACATTGTCCGGTGCCTTTGGTCTATTGAAATGGTGTATGTGCTGAAGTACCAGCTAGCACGGCGAAGGAGAGGAGAAAGCAGGAAAGCAAAAGGGAGCAAGAGCCTGAGTCTTATCCGCAGAGACCAGAAAAACAAACGTTTTCTCAGATGAGTTAATAGAGTGGGAGTTGCACCAAGTTTAGAGAAGGTACAATGCTTCTTTCTAGAAGAACATAGTCTCTTGTTCTCCATCAACCATGTGAAGAGAGTTGCCAACTCTTGGGGGAGCCAATCCTTAGTAAGTAACTACTGTGTACCAAACACATCACTTGAGCACCTACTGTATGCTGAGCCATATTTCCCTAATCTTCACAGCAGCCCTGAGAGAGGGATACTATTACTTCCTTTTACAGATAAAAGTAACAAAAGATAACAAACATCATTGTAGCAGGGTCTAGTCTGTCTTATTAGCCCACATCGGCACCCAGTAGGTGCTCAGTAAATATTTGGTAACTGCATGAATGAGAAAACTAAGACCCACAGAAACATGGTGTATAGTGTTTATGAAGAACAAGACTTTGGAGTAGGAGTGAACTGGGTTTGAGGCCCAGCTTTGCTAATTGCTAGCTATGCAATCTCTAAATTTCATCCACAAAATAGATTTAATAATGATACCTACCTCCTAGAATGAAGAAGTGCTGGCAAAAATACTTGGTAAGCAGGGCGGTGCCTGTGGCTCAAAGGAGTAGGGCACTGGCCCCATATACCAGAAGTGTTGGGTTCAAATCCAGCCCTGGCCAAAAACAGCAAAAAAAAAAAAAAAAACTTGGTAAGCAAGCCCTCAGTAGATGGTAGTTATTTTTATTATGGCATAAGGACATGGTCAAGTCTACATTTGAATTAAGTTAATATTTGATGGTGATGATGGAAAAGGAGGAGGTAGAGAAAAAGAAAGAGATAAGAATGATCTCCAGAGGAAGTAACAATGGGGGGAAAAAGAACCTGACTTGAAAGCATGTGGGAGATTTGTGTGTAGATTAAAACATCCCACTGAGTGCCAAAAATATCTTACTGAATTGTGTCAGTCTCCATAAGGGTTTAAAATTCTAGGGACCTGAATTCAGGCTTTTCCCTTCCCTACTCCAGCTAAGTGGAGTTAGATGTATCCTTCTTCCCTCCACTATCCATTTTGGGAAAGCCTTTTCAAGTTTTACAGTTGCTGCTTTTAAGGACATTCAACATAGATCGCATCCAAAATGTCTGGACTGAATGTTTCTCAGGTATCGCGGGTCTCAAACCAGCAGCAGCCAGGAACTTGATAGAAATGCAAATCCTTAGACCCCCCCCCCACTACCTCAGACCTCAGGGCAGCAGTCTATGTTTTAACAGCCCTCCATGTGGTTCATGCACGGGGAAGTTTTGATAATGGCAGTTGTAACAAAAGGCAAATATGGAAGCCAAAAATGGTCCTCTCTGCTTAGTCCCAGAGAGGTTTCCTGATTTTGAAGTAGGAGGAGAGAGATGGAAGCAGGACTCCTTGCAGAATAAATGGCTTCTCCAGGAAACTATAAAAGAATTTGACATTGGAGAAGCCAAAAAATTGTCGCTTAGTCAACCAAAAAATATTGATATCTGCTTGTTTCAAGCGCTGTGCTAAGTGATGGAGAAACCATAGAGAACAAGACCTATGATTCCAGCTCTCCAGGATGGAACAGCGGGTGCCAATAACCTGCGTCTCCCACACATCAACCTGGCAAAGATGAAACGTCTGACAAAACCAAATGTTGGAGAAACAGGAATTTTCGTGTACTGCTGGTAAGAGTGTAAATTGGTACAACAGCTCTGCAGAGCAATTTGGTGAAATTGAGTCAAGGTGAAGATGTGTAGCTCCTACAGCCCAGCGATTCCACTCCAAGGTACATGCCAGGGACATGGAGAAGCTCCATCAGTTTGCACAAGCAGAAATGTACAGCAGGATTTAGTGCAGCACTGCTTGTATTAGCAGAAAAATAGAAAACTTAAACGTCCTTCTCCAAGAGAATAGATAAATGCATCATGGTAGGGTGGTCCAGTGGTAATGCTCCTTTTAAGGACATTCAACACAGATCGCATCCAAAAAGTCTGGACTGAAATTAATCCTAATAGTAGTGCAGACAGCTGGTTACCAAATTTTTCTCCCAGCCTCTAAGCTGCAATTGGGAAGACTTGCTGTTCTCTCATGCCTCCCTAATCATCCCTGAAAGTCCTGCTCCCCATTTGGGGAGGGCCATACTAACTAAAACAGGAACTTTTCCCTCCTGGAGATCTAGTCATGATCAAAACTCCTCCCTCTAATTCACCATCCCTGACCCCAACTTGGGAAGTCCCCTTTCCTGTTATCTTGTCTTCTTCTACTATTAAAGTTATAGGAGTCAATTCCTGCATACATCATTCACGAGTAAAGTTCTGGAACCCTCCATCTTCTACGGAGGCAGACAATGAAGACAGCCAACCACAGACCACCTACACTTGTGAGCCAAAAGAAAGTTTGAAGTTATTATTTAGGAAACAGCAAGAAAAATCCTAATATGGTTTTCTTTTAGCATCGTTGAATAAGTGCTTCTGACCTGATGCTGTTCTACCTTTGCCTGTTACTGATTACACTAATCAGATTTATGTTTTCCAGAAATGTCATCAAACCATACGTAATAAAGATGGTTCCAGCCCATGAACCCTTGTATCACTCTCCCTCCGGAGAAACCCTAACTCTCCCCTTCTATCATCACCCGATTCAGCAGGAAGCAGTTAGATCGAGTCTTTGCCCTTTTTCCCTAACAGCATTTAGAGTTTCTACTTGGAGAGGGAGAATTGACGCAGGACATTTGGCGCCCTAGCCAGCTCAGCGGAGCTGGCGGACCTGCCGCCTCCTCCTTGGTAGTGTCTGTGCTGTGGCAGCCAGCTGAAGAACCAGTGGGCTGGATGACAGGCAAGGAGGGGGACCTCCAACCCCCCACCGGAGGCTCCAATAGCCAAAAAGGCCGGACAACTGCCGAGGAGACACCTGTGCCTTGGTGTCTTCTTCACTTTACACTTGGGACTAAATGTGAAACCCCCATTTCCTATGCCTAGGTCAATTTCATGCGAATTTCCTAGGCCTCAATTCCATGAATGGACTGTGTCCATTCATTCATACATTCATTCACTTTGTCCCAGCGGAAGGGACTGTGTTTGTTCACTGATACATTCATTCACCTGGCCCCCAGCAGAAGGGACCGTGTTCATTCGTTGCCTGGCCAAGGAACCCTATATGTACCCCAAGACTAAAAGCCTAAAGAGGGAAACGGGGAAAGACCGGGAGAGAAACAAGGAGAGCTTTTTCTCTCCCCACTTGAGTTCTCTCTCTCTACCAGGGGCTTTAGTGTTTTCTATACTCTTTTCTGTAAATAAATTCTGTCTTACCACTGGAAAAAACAACAAAAAAAAAGAGGAAATGCCATGAAGGCTATGTTAAACAGTTTGATGAAAACATTTCAAATTGTATATGAAACCAGCACATTGTACCCCTTGATTACACTAATGTATGCAGCTGTGATTTAATAAAAATAATAATAATAAGGTTTGATGCATTAAAAAAAAAAAAAAAAAGACCAGCATGAGCAAGAGTGAGACCCTATCTCTACAAAAAATAGAAAAATTAGGTGGGTGTGGTGGCACCAATCCCAGTTACTCAGCAGTCTGAGGCAAGAGGATCACTTGAGCCCAGAAGTTTGAGGTTGCTGTGAGTTGTTATGATGACGCCGCACTCTATTCTGGGTGACAGAGCGCAACCCTGTCTTAAAAAAAGAAGAAAAAAAAGGAACGAAGTTTTCTCTTGGTATTTGTGAGAGCTATTTCGACTGTTTAGAGATCTTTAATTTTTTTATTTCTAAGTTCTTGTTAGTGTTTTGCATACCTCAGTTATCTAATGGTTTGATTTTGACATAATTGAAGAAAAGGTCTACCTCCAAGTACAAAATAACAATTAAAAACCAGTAGCCACAAAGCATTTTCTGTATGCCAACATCTGAATTAATTACATTAAAAGTAAGTCCTCTTTTCATCCTATTCTTATTGAAATTTAATGAGGATTCCATAAATTGTTCTTCTTGGGCTGCAAGACATTTTCACTAGACTAAACATCAGGAGGCTTGAGGGCTGGTCCTAGCTTGCCACTAATCCCATATATTCCATATATAACCATGAGCTAGGCATGTTCATATTCTGAAAAATCAGAATCATAGTGTAGGTTGTTAGCAGAATCAATGAGATTTCACTATTACTTTGAACATAAGGAGTTGGGGAGAAACAGTTGACATGGAGGTTGAGAATACAGTTAAGTTGGTTCAACATGGAGTGAAGTTTCCAAAGAGAAAAAAGAAAGGATTTGAGAAGGAGAGGAGGAATGGGGAGCTGGCTTCAGAGAAAAGACAAAAGCATTATGAAGATTAGAAAAATGCAGGTATGAGGGGCTTCACTTTGAGCAGTGGCTGGAAAACAAGAGCTGGAGACATGGTCGATTTATTCCTGATGGCAGGTTGATGAATACTTGGGTTGTGAGAATTTACGGCTGACTTAGCAGTTGTGACGTGGAGGTGGACAGAAAGTGAGGGCAGGACAGCAGATCTTTTACATCCTGACCAGCAGCTACTGGGTGAGGACTCAAATTTAGATTAAGAAAAAGTTTTATTATAAAGACACTTGTGCTAGGCTGTTTATCTCAGCCCAATTTACAATTGCTAAAATGTGGAAACAGCCTAAATGTCCCTCAACCCAGGAATGGATTGGTAAGCTATGGTATATGTATATCAAGGAATATTACTCAGCCATCAAAAACAATGGAGACTTTGCAGCATTTGTACTAACTTAGATGGAGGTGGAACACATTATTCTTAGTGAAACATCACAGGAATGGAGAAGCGTGAATCCTATGTATTCAACTTTGATTTGAGGACAATTAATGGCAATCAATGACACAGTGGGGCATGGGGGAAGGAGAGAGCAGACAGAGAAGGAGGGAAGGGCTGAGGGAAAGAAAACAAAAAAAAAAGGAAAGAAAATAGTGACTAACTCTCACATAAATTAGATTCAATTTTGACCAAAGTACATTACTTAAACATTAATTTTTAATTCAACTTGTCAATATGTTGTTTAGGATATTGCATCCTCATTTATAAGTGAAATATGTTTGTAATTTCCCTTTATAACAATATAGGGAATAACAATTTTCTCCAATTTCAATATCAGGTGTATCTAGATCAAGTAGAATGTTTTTGAAATTCTTCTTTTTCTATTGTCTAAAAGATTTGGCATGATCTGTTTTTTGGAACTCTCTTTTACTTTTATTTACATAATATTAGTTGTATATTTTTTGAGACTTTGGAAAAAAAATAAGAAGTTAACTGATGACTTCATACTGAGCCTCAGAGTCAAAGCATTCTATAATAGACATACTCTTATTTGACAATGTGAACGTTACTTTCTTGGCATTATTATTATTAATATTGCTTAATATTTTGATACAGTAATCATCTGTTTTCTTTTCTGAATGTATTTATCTT
>CAUYRH010060106.1:0-30804 GCA_963574655.1 Perodicticus potto | reverse complement strand
TCTTCCACGTCTTAGCAATTATGAATTGGGCTGCAATAAACATTCTGGTACAAATATCTTTATTATGATGTGATTTTTGGTCTTCAGGATATATACCCAATAAAGGAATTAAAGGATCGAATGGCAGATCTATTTTTAGATCTGTAAGTATTCTCCAAATTGTCCCTTTTCTGTCAGCAAAACAAAGACACCAAGTAAAAGCCCACAGAAATTGGTACCATATTTTGAAAACAAGTGTGCTTAATATCTCTCTGTTGTGTGTACATAAAAAGATGTTTGTATTTTGAAACACTTGAATTTTCCATCAGTAATTTATTAACAGCTATTTACCCTATTTGTAGCGTTGTTTTTGTTTATTTCTTCAGCTTCCATCTGTCTTCTCACTAATGGTATTTAAAAAGAACACAGCTCCATTGACCAATGCCTCCTTTTGTTCCACTTCAGCTGGCTTGCAGGCCTTTTTCCGGGTCCAGGACTGTAGCACGTCTTCATCAAAGGATGATGTCCAGGGGAAACAGGTTAGACACTACTACATTGCCGCAGAGGAAATCATCTGGAACTATGCTCCCTCTGCTATAGATGCCTTCACAGAAGAAAACCTAACAGCACCTGGAAGGTAGTTCTCAAAAAAGATGACTACTGCAAAATATATGCTTCCCAGACCTAAAAGAACCACACAGGGCTGATTCAGCAATTAAAATCTTCATTGATATCTCAAATTGAGTAACCAGACTGCTAAGTATTTATTCAGGTGTTTACTTGGTGTAAGAGTTCAAATTTGAGAACTACGACTTTTGAATCCATGAAAAAAACTATGGGTTCAAAAGTTATCCAATGCTTGACAAAATTCTAGTAAAACACTTAATGTGCTAGATAAATCAATTAATTTGCTTTGCATTTCTAAAGATGTGGCATTGTACAATTTGGCAGCATTAAGTATATTTCTAATGCTGTACCACCATCATCACTGGTGGTACATTTCCAGAACTTCATCATCTCCAATAGAAACGTATCCAATAAACAATAACCACCCCATTTCACCCTTCTCCCACCACTAATCATCTCAATTCCACTTTACATCTCTATGAATCTGTCTGTTGTAGGCAACTCCTACAAGTGGAACCATACAATATTTGTCCTTTTGTGTCTCATATATTTCACTTAGCACAATATCTTCAAAGTGTGTTCATGTTGTAGCATGTACCAGAATTTCATTCTTCTTTAAGGCTGAGTAGTAATAGTACACTGTATATATGAACCACATTTTGTTTATTCATTCACCTGGGTTGATGAACATTTGAGTTGTGCTCACCTTTTGGCTCTTGTGAATAATGTTGCTATGAACAGTTGTGGTTCAAATATCTGTTCAAATCTCTGCTTTTAATTCTTTGCATATCTACCTAGGGATTGAATAGCTGGATTATCTGGTAATTCTATTTTTAAATTTTTTTTTTTTTTTGAGACAGAGCCTCAAGCTGTCACCCTGGATAGAGTGCTGTGGCACCACAGCTCACAGCAACCTCCAATTCCTCGGCTCAAGCGAGTCTCTTGCCTCCGCCTCCCAAGTAGCTGGGACTACAGGAGCCCGTCACAACACCCGGCCATTTTTTGGTTGCAGCCATCATTGTTGTTTGGCGGGCCCGGGCTGGATTCGAACCTGCCAGCTCAGGTGTACGTGGCTGGCGCCATAGCCCGTTGAGCCACAGGCGCTGAGCCAAAGAATCTATTTTTTTTTTTTTTTTTGAGACAGAGCCTCAAGCTGTCACCCTGGGTAGAGTGCCGTGGCATCACAGCTCACATCAACCTCCAATTCCTGGGCTCAAGTGAGTCTCTTGCCTCCACCTCCCAAGTAGCTGGGACTACAGGCGCCTGTCACAACGCCCGGTTATTTTTTGTTTGCAGCTGTCATTGTTGTTTGGCGGACCGGGTTGGATTCGAACCTGCCAGCTCAGGTGTACATGGCGCTGAGCCTCTATTTTTAAATTTTTGAGAAACCACCACAGTAGATGCACCATTTTACAGGCTCGCCAGCAATGTGGGCACCAATTTCTCCACATTCTTACCAACATTTCTTACCTTCTGCTTTTTTTCTTTTCTTTTCTTTCTTTCTTTTTTTTTTTTTTTTTAGAAAGAGTCTCAATATGTCACCCTCAGTAGGGTGCCATGGTGTCACAGCTCACATCAACCTCCAACTCTTGGGCTAAAGCGATTCTGTTGCCTCAGCCTCTCAAGTAGCTGGAACTACAAGCACCTGCCACAACACCCAGGCTATTTTTTTGTTGCAGTTGTCACTGTTGTTAGCAGGCTTGGGCTGATTTCAAACCCACCAGCCTCAGTGTATGTGGCTGGTGCCGTAACCGCTGTGCTACGGGCCCTGAGCCTGTCTTTTTGTTTAATAGCCATCGTGAGTGTGACGTGATAGCGCACGGTAGTTTGGATTGCAATCTTTGATGACTAGTGATGCTGGGCATCCTTTCACGTACTGGTTTGTCCTCTGTGAGTCTTCTTCAGAGAACTATCTATTCAAGTCTTTTGCCCATTTTTAATGGGTTATTTTTCGTTTCCTCCTCTCTCTGACTAGTCCTGCCATCTATCGGCTTCTCCATCCAGTGCCCACACCCAGAGGCTGAGCGCCTTCCTTCCTTCTCCCAAGTATTGGCTCATTCTCTTCCAAATATCTCTGAAAGCCGTGTACTTCTCTCCATCTTCTTTTCTCCCTAAATCTCAGTGAGATGATAAAAGCAGGTTCCTTACTGGTCTCCCTACCCGTAGTCTTGTGTTTTCCAAAGAAAATTCTCCAGGCAGCTGCAGGAAGGATCTTCCCAAAACATTAATTCTGCAGGCCCAAGTCTTTCAAAGGTTCTCACTGCCTGGGGATGGATCCCGAGACCTTAACTCGGTCCTCCTGCTCACCCCAAAGGTCCCCAAGCCTCACTCTTCGCTCCTTTGTGCTGCCCTGCTCGTGATGCTTCTGCCTTATTGTCTAGAACGTGTCACGCGTACTCTCTCCTCTGAGCCTTCCTGCACGCTGTTCTACCTTCACGCTGCTCCCCGCCACAAACGCTTCATCTGACTAACTCTACTTCTCTTTCCATAGTTGTAAATAGTCCCTTCCTCTGGAAAGCCTTTGTGGGCTCTTCCCCACCACTTTCCCCAACCTCAGAAGAAATGCTTCGTAATACCCTGTGCCTATTACAATGGATTATTTTGATTTTCCATAGTCTGTCTTCGCTGACAGATACAAGCTTATGGTTATGTCACCAACACATAGAAGAATTCCCTGCAGGGCGGCGCCCCGTAGCTCAGTGGGTAGGGCGCCGGCCACAGGCACTAGGGCTGGTGGGTTTGAACCAAGCCTGGACCTGCTAAAACAAACAAAAAAACAACCAGGTGCTGTGGCGGGCACCTATAGTCCCAGCGACTTGGGAGGCTGAGGCAAGAGAATCACTTGAGCCCAGGAGTTCGAGGTTGCTGTGAGCTATGATGCCACGCAGTGTACCCAGGGTGACATAGTGAGACTCTGTCTCAAAAAAAGAAAAAAGAAAAAAGGAGAAGAATTCCCTGCAAAGAGCAGGTGTTCAGTATATTTGTCAAGTGAAAGAAGAGATTGGCAGAGTGGCTTCGTGCAAGTCCAATGCCTTCCTGAAGTTTAATTTATTCGTTTGTGAAATGGGCAGGATAATACCAACTTTCTTGCCTTGTCTTGTGAATTTCAGCTAATGAATAAAAGCTTCAGAGCGCCTGGATGGTGCCAATACACAAAAAAGAATAGCTATCATATTGTTAAACATTTCAGAATTTGATAAAAAGATTCTACTGTAGAATAATTTATTAACTATTAAAAGGTCAGAGTGTGGCATGGACCCTCTTGAAATTTTTTTACTTCCTTTGAAAAAGTGAATCCCTCTATAATTCTGTATTCTTTAACTGACCGTCCCTCTAAGAGTGGCTTAGAACTCTGCTTTTGCATGAGTGACTGGCCTGGATTGCTGTAATCATGGATAATATTCATCTCTAAGTACTGGTCTGGATTTTTCTCTTCAATTAGTACCCTATGTGAATACCTGCTTTCTGTTCCGCTTCATCCCCAACATTAAATCCTTTTTCTTCTGACAGCGACTCCAAAGTATTTTTTGAACAAGGTGCTACAAGAATTGGAGGTTCTTATAAAAAGCTGGTTTATCGTGAGTACACAGATGCCTCCTTCACCAATCGAAAGGAGAGAGGCCCTGAAGAGGAACATCTCGGCATCCTGGGTGAGTCTGTGAGGAGCGTGTGGCTGGGGTACTCATCCCCTGGACTACACCAGCACCGGAGAGAACAGAGACTTCAGGACCTACAGCGTGAAATACATAGAAAGTAGGCACGAGGTGGATCAGCTATCTGTAAAAGGCAGCAGCTGAATACTTTGACTTTCTCAAATGTACATTATCAATAGTAAGTATTCATCATTAAGAGCCATGCTGACTTCAAATGACTTTTTCTTTTTTTCTTTTTCCTTTCATACTAGTATGAGGGCACAAACAACTAGGTTACATGGTTTGAGTTTGTTAGGTAAAGTCTAGTTGTATTTGAGCCCTTCACCCAGGAGGCCTGCCGTATGTCATTACACCACTGTGCCCATTTTTCTTTAAAGAGGTAAATGACTTGGTTTAAATAGGTAACTAAGTTGCTCGCCTCTGCTCTTAGCTAAAGGTGCATTCCCTTAGAAATAAAATCGAGGCTAGTCCTGAGACAGGCGGGGTCCGTCTGAGCCCTCTGCAGACTGTCCTCTGGCAGGTCTCAAGAGCCCAGAGACCTGCTCTTGTCCAGATTCTGGTCAACATGGCAGAGTGGGGGCCAAATGGAGTCTGGATTCGGACTATCCTCACTCTTTACCACTTAGCTGTGTGATATTTGAGAATTACTTAACTCTCTGTGTCTGCTCCCCTTCTGTAAAATAAGAACAGTGATAGTTCCTACCTGATAAAGTTGCTATGAGGATTAAATGAGTCAATACAGATGAACACTGGAACCTCTAGATAAATGTCATTTTGTATACTACATAAAATATGTACTGCATGTCTACTTTTTGTCTAATTATCGGGAATCGTGTTAATTTTCCTGATGGAAAATCCAAAACAGTCTTATCGTTCACATCCAAGACAATTTACCTGACCTGCTCTGCGTGGTCAACGTTTATAGCACCGTCCGGCTCCTACAACAAATGGTACACATCCAGCCAACAGAGCAGTAGGCTAAGGAGCGTGTAGACACCGAATAGTTTTTGTAGATGTATAAAGCTTATTGACCGACTGACTTGAACAAAAGTGATAATTTCATTCATCTGAAGTTGGATCAAAAAGCCCTTCTCATTTCCTTCCATCGTCACCAAGTCAAATAATGATAATGAACTTTTCAGAAACCAGCCTTTCCATTTATTTGCCACGAATAAGCATTTCACTCCCAGTGGTTCTTGCCAGAGGATAGAGCCGAAGAAAATACTGTCTTACGCATTCTGCATATGATATATTAAGGAAGGATAATTATTTTCTTTGTCCCTAGGTCCTGTCATTTGGGCAGAAGTGGGAGACACCATCAGAGTCACTTTTCATAACAAGGGAGCGTATCCCCTCAGTATGGAGCCCACTGGGGTGAGATTCAGTAAGAACAACGAGGGCACATACTATGCCCCACACCACAACTCCCAGAGTGGAAGTGAGTACGTCATTCTGTAAACAATCAGCAATGATTCATAACCCACTGTACTGGTCACTTGCAGTGTCCTGCAAAATCTCAAGGCAGGAACTCTCAAGGAAACTGCTCATATATCATTTCTAGGCAGCATTCCAGGAAGCAAATAAACCTCTTCTCCTACCATTTCCAATTGGTTCATAGATGTTTCTCTTGCCTCAATTAGATGATTATTAACAATACTGATAATAATTTAGCTGGAATGTATCAATTATACATTGCTGGAATACACTTTGTGTAATTTTTAATTTAATAACTGTTCTTGTGGGCGGCACCTGTGGCTCGAAGGAGTAGAGTGCTGGCCCCATATGCCAGAGGTAGTGGATTCAAACCCAGCCCCAGCCAAAAACTGCAAAAGTAAACAAACAAACAAACAAACAAACAAAAAACCAAGAAAAACCCTGTTCTTGTAATTACAAGGTTAGATGCTTATTTTAGAATATTTGAAAAATATAGAAAAAGATAGCCAAAAATATGAATTATCCATAGTTCTATAGATAACCACGATTATTTTCTACATACTTTTTCTACTTTAATCTGTGTATATTTAATATATACTTAAAATACACTTGAGATCATAGCCTATAGATACAGTATACTTCTTATAATTTTGTACCTAGAATTTGTTCTCTTAGCATAATAAGCATTTTATAATTTTAATGATGCAAACTATTCCCCTCATGTGACTGTTTTTGCCTTTTTTTACATACCGTGGTTGGCCAATGAAGGCTGGTGACTCTACCAGCACTTACAGCGAGACCATGGGCAGGTTATTTGGTCTTTCTGGCTTTAGCTTTCTCAAGTAAAAATTTGGAAGATTTAACAGGATCATCTGCAAAATTCTTTTCCATTCTCCAATATTTTCAGTTCCA
Organism: Perodicticus potto; assembly: GCA_963574655.1. Taxonomy (NCBI): domain Eukaryota; kingdom Metazoa; phylum Chordata; class Mammalia; order Primates; family Lorisidae; genus Perodicticus; species Perodicticus potto. The sequence goes on along the minus strand of CAUYRH010060106.1, from coordinate 24,199 downwards.
TTTTATTCAATAGAAAAATGCATTGATTGTTCCTGATTACCAGGCATGGTTCTAGTGGATAGAAATAGGAAGATAATGCTTGCTTTTAGATTGAGTTCTGTTTGAGAGTTAAATACACACTACATATCATAAAAGGTGCTAGGGACATTTTCAGATGTGTGAGCGCCAAGAGGGACAGCCATTCCACACAAAGTTTGAAGAAGCCCTTCTGGAGGAAACCACACCAGTCTGTCATCTGATATAGCAGCATGAGTAGGATGTCGTTCTAATAGCTAATAAAGATCTCAGGAGTGGATCATTCTATACCAAACCCAGTCTATGTCGTGGCTCAAACGACTGCATGAGAAAGCACAGTTAATCTATCAAATGTGACCTTTCTCGCAGGTGTGCCTCCTCCCTCAGCTTCCCACGTGGCACCCAAAGAAACATTCACCTATGAATGGACTGTCCCGGAAGAAGTAGGACCCACTTACGCGGATCCTGTGTGTCTGGCTAGAATGTATTATTCTGCTGTGGATCCCACCAAAGATATATTCACTGGGCTCATAGGGCCAATGAAAATATGCAAGAAAGGAAGTTTACATGCAAATGGAAGACAGGTAAGTCCAATCAGGGAAAAAGAAAAATGATTTTCTCATCTCTCTAGATTATTGTTGTAAGGAAAATCCTGTTTTGAGGCAGTGAGGATTCTACACATAACGTTTCTTACCAATTTGTGTCAGGCCTGTAAGATCTTTATTGTGCAGAGATTTTCTGGCTAACATGATTGTAGAATTGAAAAGGAGATTTTTCCATGGGACTTATGGTCCTTTATGATACAATTAGTCTTGAACATACACATTTAAAAATCGTCTATCAATGATAATAATCCAATCAACATTCACTAAGGAGAGCACCCCTTAAAATATTTTTTAGAAATGAGAAAATGACTCTTTGACATAGGAACACGTAGCCCCATCACTGAGTTTACCTCTAAAATCAGTACTTTAGTATATACCTTTGAAAGATAAGAATGCCTTTAAAAATTTCCACAGTACAATTATCCTACCTTAAAATAATGGGGCGATGCCTGTGGCTCAAAGGAGTAGGGCGCCGGCCCCATTAACCAGAGGTGGTGGGTTCAAAGTCAGCCCCGGCCAAAAACCTCCAAAAAAAAATAATAAATAAATAATGATCACACATATCATAGTAACTTCTTAATAGCATCAAACATTTGATTAATGTCCACATTTCCCCAATTCTCTTATAATTGCTTTAAGTTTGTTGTCTAAATCAGTGTCCAAATAATTATACATATTACAATCAATTGATGTGTTTCTTAAGACTATTTTCTTTTTTTTTTTTGGAATTTTTTTATTATTAAATTATAGCTGTGTACATTAATGCAATCATGGGATACAATGTGCTGGTTTTATTTACAATTTGAAATATTTTCATCAAACTGGTTAACATAGCCTTCACCGCATTTTCTTAGTTATTGTGTTAAGACATTTATATTCTATACTTGGTAAATTTCACATGTACCCTTGTAAGATGCACCGTAGGTGTGGTCCCACCAATTACTCTCCCTCCCATCCTCCCCCCTCCCCTCCCCTCTCTCTTCCCTTTCCCCTTCTTCTTGGGCTATAATTGTGTTATAGCCTTCATATGAAAGCTATAAATTGGCTTCATAGTAGGGCTGAGTACATTGGATACTTTTTCTTCCATTCTTGAGATACTTTGCTAAGTTCCAGCTCCATCCATGTAAACATGAAAGAGGTAAAGTCTCCATCTTTCTTTAAGGCTGCATAATATTCCATGGTGTACATGTACCACAATTTATTAATCCATTCATGGGTCGATTTTCTTGTAATGTTTCTGTTGTAAGAGTTATTGGTCTTGTGGAAGTATCCCAGGTCTGTATTTTACTTATTGCAACTCTGTGGTGTCATTTAACATGTTTCTTTCTTTCCCTCTTTATTTCCTATAAATCAGTGGCTAGATCTAGAAGCTTGGTTAGATACAGATTAGATTTTTTTTACCTTGCAAGACTACTTCAAATGGGCAGTGAGTACTTCTATGTAGTACATAATTTATAGTTGTTTCTCAACTAGGATGTTATCAGCCACTGGTGACTGGTTCCTAAAGCCATAAATTAATCAGGGGTTGAACACTGCTGTATTTCATATGCTGTTTTTTCTTTTAACTAAACCTTCAGATATGTTTTTTCCACTGGAACAAATCCTGGGGCTGGAGTTTCTAGGTAACTTTAAGCATTTTATGTGTTGGTCAAATTCTCCATAAAGTGGTATTTTCCAGTAGTACTGGTTGTAACTAGTGATTAGAATTTTTTGAAATATCAAGTAGGAAAAAAGAGGCAAAATCAGATAATACCACACACAGTTAGAATAAGCTGAGGAATAAGCTGAGGAATTTCATGAAATTCCTTTCTGGTAAGAGTGTGTGTGTGTCAGTGTGTGTGTATAGGGTCACAGGGTGAAAAAGTACTTTTTATCTGTTTGCAATTGAAAAGTTTGAAAATCACTACTACACAGTCAATGAGAGAGGATATTCTCTGTTCCTTTACCAATACTGAGTTGAGTTTTTATTTTAATTTTAAATTAAAAAAAATAATTTAGAGACAGGGTCTTGCTCTCTTACCCAGATTGGAGTGCAGAGGCATCATCATAGCTCACTGCAGTCTCCAACTCCTAGGCTCAAGCAATCCTACTGCCTCAGCTTCCCAAGTAGCTGAGACTACAGGTGCACGCCACCATATCTAGCTAATTTTTTAATTTTTAAAATAGACACAGGGTCTCTCTTTATTGGCCAGGCTGACCTTGAACTCCTGGCCTCAAGTGGTTGTCCCCCCTTGGCCTTCCAAAGCACTGGGATTACATGCATGAGCCACTATGCCAGCTCCTGAGTTTAGATTTTCATTTTTGCAAAGCTCTTGGGTGAAATATGGCACTTTATTCTCATTTAAATATGTCATTTAACTAATCATGAGGTCTATTGACCATTCTTACTTGCCTAATGATGTCAGCTATTCATTTTCAGTTGTTTATTTCTTTACCAATCCCTAAATTGTCTATATATTAAGCCACAGAATATATAAGATGCCCATAAAGTCCATGTGCAATTTTACTATGTTAAACTATTTTAAATTGCACACAAACTTTATGCCCACCCCATTATATATTAGATAATATATAATGCTCTCTACATACAGCCACATAAAAGGTATATGTTTTGTTTTGTTTTTTTTTTTTGTCTGTTTGCCTCTAGAGTTCCCATCCCTGTTTATGGTCGGGTGTTTTTTCTTTTTCTTTTTGTTTGCTTGCCTGTGATGTTATAGCTATTCTCAATTTTACACAGCCAAATTATCAATCCCTTTATGTATAATACTTAAAAAGTTATTTCCTATTCCCAGGGTACATGAATGTTAGTCTGTATTTTAGTCAGTTGCTTACGAGTGATACCGGCAACTAATTCTGAGTTTGGTGAGAAGTAGAGCCCTAAATTTATATTTTCTAAACAACTATCAGATTGCCTGAGTATTACATATTAATCAATCTATCCTTTCCCCAATGATTTGCACTGTCAACCCCATCATATCGTAAATAGTATGTATATATGTAATATATATGTAATACATAAAATATATGCTTATATTTATGATTGTTATGATTATTTATGATAATTTATGATTATTTTTCTAAGTTTACTGGTTTACCTTAGGGTCTATCTGTCCCAGTCCCAGTGCAACATTGTTGTCATTGTACTTTCCTGATATGTTTCTAATACATTGCAGGACATGTTTACCCATTAATGTAAAGAGTTATTCTTCCAAGAGTTCTTATTCCCCTTTGAATTATTCTTAGCTACACTCACAATTCTTCCAGATCAATTTCAAAATAATTTTATCTAGCTATAAAACTGCCAATAGTACTTTTTACTATTGGGGTTGTATTAAATGGACAGCTTTCATTGGAGAGAGCTTAATCTCTTAACTATATTTAGACTTTTACTCAATAACGCTTTAATTCAAGCTTTTTTATTATTTTATCAATTTTTATAGTTTTTTATATTAATTCTACATAAGTTTTATTGAGTTCCTGTTTTTAAAATAAAATGCCTTTCATGGTATTTTCTGATTGCTTATTATCATTATAAAAATGCTGTTAATTGCTTAACATTTATTTGGTAACTGGGCATCTACATATGGCATTTCTTAGTTCAAATAATTTCTAGCTGATTCATTTAGGTTCTATATTATTTCTAAATAATGTTAGTTATTTCCTCTTGCCAGTACATCATAGCTTTCTCAGTCCTAACATGATACTTCTTGTTTCTATCAATTGTTTTATTAGACTGGCCAGAGTTTTGTGTATTTCATTGGTTTCAAATAATACATTTTTAGGCTTAGCTATTTTATCTGTGTTTAATGTAATAATTGCTGGTTTTGTTGTTATTAATAATTCCTTTCCTCTTCATTTAATTTTCCAAAATTTTTATGAAATTTATTTTTATTCGGTTTTTCTTAAATAAAAAGCTTTTCAGATTCTTAGTTCATATTTTTAGGTTTTTTTTTGAGACAAAGTCTTACTCTGTTGCCCCCTCAGTACAGTGCCATGGTGTCACTGCTCACAGCAACTTCAAACTCTTGGGCTTAAGTGATTCTCTTGTCTCAGTCTCCCAAGTAGCTGGAACTACAGGCGCCCACACAATGCCCGGCTATTTTTTTGTTGCAGTTGTCATTGTTGATTTTAACTGGCCCTGGCTGGGTTCGAATCCACCATCTTTGGTGTATGTGTCCGACACTCTACCCGCTGAGCTACGGGTACCACCATATTTTTAGTTTTATTCCATGCATTCTAACTGGTGCTTTCATGGATATGATTTACTAAATTCCTAATAATTCATTTTTATTTCTTCTCTGATCTAAGATTTATTTGGATCAAATATGATACTCTTATTTTTTTAAGTTTTGTCCTTCCCTAGTAATTTTTAGTTTTGATGTGTTATGAGCAGAATACGAGATCTACAAATTTTCACTGATGTTTTCTGTATAGAGCAGTAAATAAATGATCATTGCAGTCCCCGTTGGAACCTTTTACATCAGAAAGTGTCTCTTGTCCTTCTTCACTTGGTGTTGAATTTTTGTATCACCATCTTTTCTTCTTAAAAAGGTAAATGCTACTTCTCCCGACATTTATTGTACTAGGTTAACTCCAATGTCAACCTGAGTTTTTCCTTTTATGATGACATTTCAAAAATAGATTGTTGTAGAAATTTTATCTCAGAAATTCAAAAATTTTTACCAGCGTATTTTTAGGTATGCGTCTCTATTTTGTTCGTTCGTTTGTTTTCGGTGAAGCTTTTGAATCTGCAGGCTGTGATGCATCCCTCGCGGTGGGGAACATTTCCACTACTACGTCTTCTGATTGTGACTTTCCCTTTCACAACTTCTCTCTTTCTAAAATTATTACTATGTGTATATTTTTAACCTTTGAACCTTTCCTCTGATTTATGGAAGCCTTCTTTCGATCACCTTCATCAGTGATTCAGTTTTGCGCAGGATCTAAGTCTCTGCCTTCCCTGGACTTTTCTCAATTTAATGATCATGATTTTCATCTGAAAGAGTGACCTGATAGAAAAGGCATGCAATAATCTCCCAAGTGTTCTCTCCTTTGAGGAGTCTCTTAGCTTCAGGCTCATATGCATTGATTCCTTAGACTCAGGACCTTCTTCTGGAAGCCTGAATCATTCAGCAGACCCGATAGCATTTCTGCTTAGTATATTTTTTCCTGGGGGTAGGGTTTGGATGGGGGAATGTTTGTCCAAGTGGCTAGAGATCATGTGACTCTCTGTTCCGAGTGATCGGCAGGTTATTTCTTCACTCAGGATAATTTCTTCCTCAATCTGCTTCCACCCTGATCTGCCTTTCAGGAATCCTTCCAGTTTTTATGCATGTGAATGGCATCTTCCCCGACTCCCAGCACAGATCCATATTCTCCCTTATTTTGACAATTGTTTTGATGGGTTCAATTGGTGTGCAAGAAGGTAGGGGATAAAAAAAGGAATAGAGCTTTTATATGCAGAGAGAGGCCCGGATTACCCTAATCCACTAGACGGGTAACTGTTTGGGCAACTGGACTATTTCATGAGGTACAGTTTACACGTAACAGAAACCTGTCCTCCGTCCTTCTTTCAGGTGTGTTTATGCACAAATGATACTGTGTACAACGTGGAAGTTTCTTTCTCATTCTGTCTTCACCTCCTTCTTTTTGGTTTTGTTCACAGAAAGATGTAGACAAGGAGTTCTATTTGTTCCCCACAGTATTCGATGAGAACGAGAGTTTACTTCTGGATGAAAATGTGAGAATGTTTACAACCACACCTGATCAGGTGGACAAGGAGGACGCAGACTTTCAGGAGTCCAACAAGATGCACTGTGAGTGCCACGTCACCCACCGCTCGTCCCACCAAGTTATTTCAATACCGCATTTGGAATGCTTTTCATGGAACCAAAGTGCAAATAGCTTTACTCATTGATTAGTTATGAATAAATGATTAAATGCAACAATGCTCTGAGAGTAATACTACATATCATTATTATGATAGGAAGACTAGCATATCATCAACACATATTATTTGATGTGTTGTTCCATTCCTCATCATTTCACTTAATTCAGGGTAATTAGATGGACTAGATACGTCAGTTAGATGAATGGTCCCTAAAGTGTGGTCCTTAGGTCAGAAGCCTGCCTCAGCAGTGCCTAGAGACTTGTTAGAAGCGCCCATTCCCAACCCTTACCTACTGAATCAGAGACTTTGGGGATGGGTTCCATCCAGCTATTTAATAAACCCTCCAGGTAATTCTCATGTATTCTCAAGTTTGAGAACTATCAGATTAAATATGTTTCTCATCTGTGGCTCAATAATAACAGGCTCATTTGATTATTCATTGTGTAGAAAGATGTGATGTCTGCCCTCAATGATGGTCACTCTTGCCTGCACATTGGAAGCACCTGAGAGTTTCTGCCAATCTACCAGTGCCCAGAACAACACCCCCCCCAGAGATTTCTATTTAATTGAATCCTAACATCAGATTTATTTTTTAGCTCCCAGTAGAATTCTAAAAGGTACTTAGATTTAGAGACAGCAAGCCCATTGTTCAAAAGAGCAAAGGACAACAGTAAAAATTATTATAACTAGTAGAATAAAAAATGTAAATTTGTATTACAAACTGATGCTTTTTGTTTTAAAGCTAGGCTGAGTCACACTACCCACAATCTTTAAAATATTTCTTTTGATTCTGCATTTTTGCATTCTGGAGGTGTCACGAATATAATCCTTTGGAAATAACAATGAGAAAAGACTTCCTGCAGATACTCTTCCATTACTGAAGATGAAGCAGAGGATTTGTCATCTAGAATAGCAACACATTCCCCGTATGTGGTGCCCAGGAAAAGTTGTTATTATTCATAGATTCGGGTGCTCACAATTAAAGACCATCGGAAGAACTGGGAATAACAACTAGAATCTCACTGTCCCAGCTGGGAAGAACAGGAACAGTGAGACTCCCGGGGTGCTGGGGACACTGGTGCAGAAAGTCCAGATCTGTGCATCCAGCAGTTCCTCCCAGCGAGGGGCTGCCCTGGAAGTGCTGGGGGCAGCAAGGAATTGTACACACACACTCTTGGCACAGGGCAGGCAGGCCTGAATAGGTCTTTTAAAAACTTTTTAAGAATGGGCGGTGCCTGTGGCTCATCCAGTAGGGTGCCAGCCCCATACACCAAAAGTGGCGGGTTCAAACCCGAACTCGGCCGAACTGCAAAAAACAGAAAAATAGCCGGGCGTTGTGGCGGGCGCCTGTAGTCCCAGCTATTCAGGAGGCTGAGGCAAGAGAATCGCCTAAGCCCAGGAGTTGGAGGTTGCTTTGAGCTGTGTGACACCATGGCACTCTATTAAGGGCGATAAAGTGAGACTCTGTCTTTACAAAGAAAAAAAAATTTTTTTTAAGAAAAGTTTTCTCTGGAAAGTCTGGGAGGTTGTCACGCAGCAGGACCTAAACTGCTTTCGAAATGTGATTTCCCCCAACGTTTACAGCCATGAATGGATTCATGTATGGGAATCAGCCCGGTCTTCACATGTGCCAAGGAGACTCGGTCGTGTGGTACTTATTCAGCGCTGGAAACGAGGCTGATGTCCACGGAATATACTTTTTTGGAAACACATACCTGTCCAGGGGAGAAAGGAGAGACACCGCAAACCTCTTCCCTCAAACAAGTCTCACACTCCTCATGCAGCCTGACTCGAAAGGTGTGTTTCTTTAAAACCAAGACAAGTCTCTATTAGACGGATTTGTGTGCTTTTGATTTAAAATTCTGTAGCAGAATGTGTTGGGTGATAAACTCATGCCTTTCCCAAGCTCCCAAGTACCCTTCCCTCCCTCGGAAGAGCAAGTCTGGGCCACTCTCAGCTGAAGTATATATCCGGTAAGTCTGTTCCCTATTTACTGGGAAAATGAGGAGCTAGAAAATATAGCCAGATGTAATGCCTTCCGTCTCCACACGGAATCCTTAAGACAATCCTCTTGTAAACGATGGTCCCTTTAAAGACTGTTGGAAAATCAGACTAGAAGAGGAATGACTCCAGTAAAGACTCTGCGGCTTAACTTTCCATCATGTCTCTGTAGCCTAGATGTTGTATTGACTTGTTTGTTGCTTGCATTTGAAGATTCTATACTAGAACTGTAGCCGCGCAAATTCAGAGACACTGACAGGCTCTGAATGAGTGGGACAAACTAAAACAAAAAAGAAAGAATTTTAATCAAAATGTGAAAACATGCTCACTTGTTTCAGGCTTTATTTGGTTCATATGTGCCACTAAAACTTAAGAAACTGGGCAGTGCCTGTGGTTCAAAGGAGTAGGGCGCCGGCCCCATACGCCAGAGGTGGTGGGTTCAAAGCCAGCCCCGGCCAAAAACGGCAAAAAAAGAAACAAACTTAAGAAACATCCATTGCTACCTTTTCCTTTTTTAAACAAATGTAAATACAACAATGAACAAAAGAGATAAAGTGTCTCCTGGTGCAGAAATTTGAATACAGGGAAACAGAAGACAAAAATGTCTATTAATACATTATGTCAAGGGATTATGTGAAAAAAAATGGGGAAGGGGAAGGGGAGGTGACTAGTGGTGGAGGTGTCAAGGTTATCTGAGGAGCTGATAATTAGGAAGAGACCTGAACCAAGTGAGGGCATAAGCCATGTGGATATTTTGGGGAGAAGTGTACCAGAAAGGAAATAGCAAGTGCAAAGGTCCTGAGGCAGGTACACACTTGACCCAGTCTAAGAACAGCAAAGAGGCCTATGGGGTGGGAGCAGAGGAGTGCTAGGTAGGTGATGTGATCACAGGTGTGGGAAGCCAGAACATCTGACTGAGACCATGATAAAAACTTGGTATTGACTCTGAGTGAGGTGGGAGCCACAGTGGGCACTGAGCAAAGAAGTGACTCCACTCGTCTCCCGTCCCTTCCTTCCCTGCCCCTCCCCTCCTCTCCCCTCCCCTCCCCTCCCCTTCCCTTCCCTTCCCTTTCCTTAAGACAGAGTTTCACTTTGTCACCTAGAGTGCCCTGGCCTCATAGCTCACTGCAACTTCAAACTCCTGGGCTCTCCTCCTGCCTTAGCCTTATGAATAGCTGGGACTACAGGCACCTGCCATTATGCCTGGGTAATATTTCTATTTTTAGTAAAGACAGGGTCTCACTCTTGCTCAAGCTGGTCTCCAACTCCTGAGCTCAAGCAAACCACCCACGTCAGCATCCCAGAGTGCTAGGATTACAGGTGTGAGCCACTACCCCTGGCACAAGTGACATCTTTTCTTCTTCACCATGCCAGGGACTTTCGATGTTGAGTGCCTTACCACTGATCACTATGCAGGCGGCATGAAGCAAAAATACACAGTGAAGCAGTGTGGGCGGCCTTCTGAGGATTCCGCCTGGTACCGAGGAGACAAGACCTACCACGTGGCCGCGGTGGAAGTGGAGTGGGATTATTCTCCTCGCAGGGAGTGGGAAAAGGAGCTGCATCATTTACAAGAGCAAAAGTAATTCCCCAGACTCGAACACTCGATCCGTTCAGCTGAAACTGTAGCTTCCCCTTCCAGAGAAGAATTATGCGAAATTCTAGAACCCATCTCATTCACTGCAGCTTCTCTGTCTCCTCACAGGAAACTTCCATTTACCTATCGGGTTCTCTGGAGTCAGTCCTCTTGTTTTCGTTCCTCTTGAACGGTCTTCTCACTCGTGTGCCCCCGTCTTGTCGGTTACTTTCAAATTTAAAATCAATGCCCCAACTCAAAGCTGAAATATTATTGTCCTCACCAACTGTTTTCTGCATATCTTATTTTTCCTTCAGAGATTTCATTATTAGTCTAACTGTCAGTCATTCCACATTCTTAAAACTGTTAGGTATGGAGTATTTTTATTTTTTTATTATTTTTTTTATTTTTGAGACAGAGCCTCAAGCTGTCACCCTGGATAGAGTGCTGTGGCATCACAGCTCACAGCAACCTCCAATTCCTCGGCTCAAGCGAGTCTCCTGCCTCTGCCTCCCAGGCAGCTGGGACAGGCGCCTGCCACAACGCCTGGCCTTTTTTTTTTTTTTTTTTGGTTGCAGCCGTCACTGTTGTTTGGCGGGCCCAGGCTGGATTCGAACCCACCAGCTCAGGTGTATGTGGCTGGCGCCTTAACCTGTTGAGCCACAGGCGCCGAGCCAGGTATGGAGTATTTTAAATGCTTTAGGGCAAGATAACAGACGTGGTCTTCACCGTCCAAGAACTTACAGGAAGATATGGTTCAAACCCACAATAACATGTGCGTTATAGAAAAGTAGAAAATTCCATATCGGGGAAAGTATAGGATGGTTACTGAGCTTCAGAAGAATGACCACACACCAGCATCCCCGACACGTGCAGTGAGCTCTTTGGTGCTCAACCCACCTTCCCCTCCATCCACTCACCCTGCGTGGACGTGATCTGAGGGGCCGGGATGGGCAGATGTGCAGAGCCGGGTTGCACAGCACCACTGGCGCCCAGGACCCAGACCTATGTTTCTCGACTTTTTTTATCTCATGGCACTCTTGAACCTATGGTTAAGCTTCTGCAGCCACATTTAAATTATGTTGATCAAAACAAAGAGTTAAAAAAAAAAAAGGGATAGACTTACTGTGCTTTGCGGTTCTTTTGAAAATAATTTAATTCATGACCTTTAAAATTTTTCTTGGCACCTCGAAGACCCTCTGAGGGCACACTGGTAGAACTTCACTGAGCTAGACAGAGGTTAACTGGTTAGTCTGACTGCAGCCCTTGAATATGGTTTGTGGTATAAAAGAGTAAACGTTTGTTTTGGGTTTAAATTGGGTTAAAATAGTTAAAAGGCTATAGGTGTCATTAGGAGTCAGTGAAAGCTTCCGGAAAAGAGAGTGGAAAAAAAAAAGTGCCCATTTCAGTTCTTATAGATTAGAAATATTGGGGTCAAGAAATAGGGTTCCAACATGCGGTGACCAAGAGGAGGTCATTTTAGCTACTGGCAAAGTCAAGGCCCCCCGTTGAGGGGCCAGGTGTGCTTTCAACCATACCTGTTCTTAAAGTCTTGTTCTTTCTTTTCTTTTCTTTTTTCTTTCTTTCTTCTTTTTTTTTTTTTTTTTTATTAAATCATGGTTGTGTACATAAATGCAATCAAGTCTTGTTCTTTCTGACTGGGATAGGAGAATGATGGTTAGAAACTACCAAGATTACTTCAATGAAGACTATGTTTGTGTTCAAAATTTAAAATTTAAAACTTACTTCTCTTTTTAGCAAGGCAAATCCTAATTTTCGTTTTTTTTTTTTTTAAGTCTTTCGAATGCATTTTTAGATAAAGAAGAGTTTTTTATAGGCTCAAAGTACAAGAAAGTTGTGTACCGGCAATATACTGATAGCACGTTCAGAGTTCCTGTGGAGAGAAAAGCTGAGGAAGAACATCTGGGAATTCTAGGTATGTTAAGAACTCCAGTCCATCAGGTGAGGGTAAGTGAGGTGATGCCGTGAGTAGTAACAGTCAATCCCTGTCTACAGGTTTCATTTTCTCATATGTCAAAGTCATGTATCAGTCATTCAAATCAAAACAAAAAAACAGCCTTCAATAAAAATAAGAAGCCTATGTTTACTAAAAGTATGGCATAGTAAAATATTACTTATTTCTCACGGAAACAATGAATTATCCCACGTACTGATGAAATTGTATACATTGATGTTTATCATATTGATGCCTGTAATTTTAGTAAAAGTTCCAAGAAACTACTTTGTAATGAAATTCTTAACCAAATTCTACCCATTATCCTACCTACCCCCCCCGAAGAGTGTATTTACTTTTTAGAGTTAAGATGTAAAATTAAAAATTAAAATTAACATGCAAAGGATTCATCACAAGAAGAAATATACGAGGGGAAATTAATTAGTGGAAGAAAAGGAAAAGTGGGGGCGTGCACAAGGCGGGGAACAAGCCGCTTTCAGTGTTTGAGGAATCACTTTCAGACACAATGTCTAAGAACTTGAGCAGCACTGGTCTTGAGAATTTTTTTTGCAAATCGTCAGGTGCAGGGAACTGCCCCTCCGACCTCACTGTTTCCACACAGTCAGAGTCCCCCTGGGACTTCGTTACCCTCGGCCCCTACACTACATCACAGAAACTCTGCATATGGCAGAAAGGGTAGAAATGGAAGGGCATCCTCACCTTTCAGACACCACACTGCCCTAAATTCCTACTCAGAAAGCTCTGCAAGTCCAAATGCTGAGAAATGATAGCAAGGGCTGCAAAATGACCCTGACCAGACATCCAGCTCAGCTTGATCAGACCAAAACCCTGCAAAGGACTTTCAGGACAGAGATACCCCATGGTCTCCATCGATAGTGTTTTAATCCCAAATCCCCTGGGACCCAGTATAAATCCAAAAGTATTATAGCATGAAGCCACAGGAAAAAAAGTAAGCTACCTGATCTTTGCTTTTTACTACTAAGTTAGAACTTTCAACTTGATAGGCATACAAGCCACTCTTTCTTCTCACTCTTCCCAGGTCCACAACTGCGTGCAGATGTTGGAGACAAAGTCAAAATTATCTTTAAAAACATGGCCACAAGGCCCTACTCAATCCATGCCCATGGGGTGAAAACAGAGAGCTCGACAGTCACTCCAACATTACCAGGTACTGGTGGTGGGGGGTGAATTTTAATAGACTCTACAGCCTTTCCACAGATGAGTATTGTCATAGAGGCATTCCTTCCAAATGAGCGGGGCTGGAGGAAGTGAAGAGGGAGATGATTTTTAAGTGGGGATGCAGGGTCTGTATATCTGCACGTACATGCACATTCTTGGATGAAAGAAAGAAAGAAAGAGAGAGAGAAAAAGAAAGAAAGAAAGAAGAGAGAGAAAGAAAGAGAGAAAGAGAGAAAGAGAAAGAAAGAAGAGAGAGAAAGAGAGAGAGAAAGAGAGAGAGAGAAAGAAGAGAGAGAGAGAGAGAAAGAGAGAGAGAAAGAAAGAAAGAAGAGAGAGAAAGAGAGACAGGAGAAAAAGAAAGAAAGAGAGAAAGAAGAAAAGAAAGAAAGGAAAGAAAGAAAAGAAAGAAGGAAGGAAAGAAGGAAAGAAAGAAGGAAGGAAAGAAGGAAAGAAAGAAAGAAGGAAGGGAAGGAAGGAAGGAAGGAAGGAAGGAAGGAAGGAAGGAAGGAAAAAAGGAAGGAAAGAAGGAAAGAAAGAAAGAAAGAAAGGAGGGAGGGAGGGAGGGAAGGAAGGAAGGAAGGAAGGAAGGAAGGAAGGAAGCCAGCCAGCCACCAGAGAGCTTTAAGGAAAACGCTGAAAGGTACTGGACAGCTACAAGTATTCTAAGGCGTGTCACAGAGATGGCATCTCCCACAGGGTGCACACCTAAGTGTTTCCACACCTGTCTCCAGCACACTGGGCCCTAAGGGCCAGAGGCTAACATTTGGAATTTAAATTCCCCATTTCTAGCCCAGTATCTGGCATGTACTAAGAGCTCATCAATTTTTTTTAAATTAACACAGAGTAAAAGCTTAAACAGATTATGTACATAAGTGTGTATGTTCTTCGTTAAGAACTGTAATTTTCTTCTATGAGTTGTAAAGTTGGCTTCTAGGAAAACACCATTTCTCAATAACTTAGCAGTTGCCAAATATATCAAGGGAGAAAAAATAAGTTGCTCTGTAGAGAGCAATGTAGAAAAAAGGAGTTCCCCATCAATGTAGGGGAAAGGAAATAAGATACTATGAAAAAGATGGAGCAGGGAGTCGCAAGGGTCTGTTTTAGGTGGGGGCATTAGGAGGGCTTCTTTGAGGAGGTGTCAGGTGATGAAACTCAGCTTAGTGTGTGGGAAGAGATTCTAGGACCCCAGACGGGAGTGAGCGTGGTGTGTGAGGAGCAGCCAGGAAGCTGGAGGGCGGAGCACGGCACACAGAGGGCAGAATGTCAGGAGCCAAGATCCAGGAAGGGCAGGAGGCGAGAGGGAGTAGGGAAGAACTCGGAGGCCACAATTAGGACTTGAGGTTTTATTCCAAAAACCCAGGTGAGGGGCTGATGGGAAGAGCGATGCTCTGATGACACTTCTTACGGGGCTGTTCTGGCTGATGTGTAGCTAAGTAGCGGGCAAGGGCAGAATTGGGGATCAGTGGGGACTGTCACCGTCTGATCATCTGGGTAAAAATAATAATCAGGATTTGGAACAGGGTGGAAACAGCTGAAGTAGGGAGACATCATTATATTCGGGTTCCATTTTTAAGGTGCTTCTAAAAGGACCTGCAGAGATTTGGGCATTAGGGAGTATTAGGTAAGAAAGGAGTCCAGGTGACTCCAGGGCTTGGGACATCAACCCCTGGCAGAAGACAGAGTCGGGAAGGGGTGTGAAAAGAGAAGAAAATGTTATTTGGCAGCTTGTGAAAATAAGTAAAAGTAGAGGTGGCAAGACAGTAATGTGTTCAGGCAGTAAATCCACACTCGGAGAAGGGGGGGACATGGGAACAGCTCAGATTGAGGCCTTGTCTACCACGGTCTTAAAGACCATCCCAAACATCTTGCTTGAACTTGACTCTGACCAGTGACAATCTGACAGCATGAGCATGGTGAGGTCTGCAGAGTGGACAGTGAGTGTGCCCAGGCGTGACGAGTGGGTGAGAACAGGTGTCACGGTCTGTTATGAGCAGCTGTACGGGAAGCTCTGAGAAATGGAGATCAGACTGGAGAAAAGCCTGGAGCCCCTGGGGCGAGGGGCAGGGCCGTGGCCGGGCAGAAGGGTGGACCAACTGGCCGTCTTCAAAGTGCCAAGCCCGGGGGTGGTTACGTCCTGTACACGACAGAACGGTACATGGTGTGACAGGACAGCCCGGAGGAGGTAAACAGAGTAAGCCAGTGACCTGGGATTAAGAGGGGTAACGTGCTCACTGAGGACGCTGGTGAGAGAGGCGAGAAGGGGAAACTGAGGGGATTAGGAGAGCCGGACACAAAGATTACGGGGAGGTGCTGGCCAAGGGAGCAACATCACTTGGTATTTGAAGAGACAAAACTGTATTAGGAAAACATAGTTGGTGTTAAGAAAAGATTAGTTGCCAAGTTTCTTCAAATTGTGATGGTGGAATTGCCATGCCCTGGCTTTGTGGTATGGCGGGTGCCTCAGTGAGGTTAATTTATAATTGGATCCCCCCAAACCACATAAAAGTATGCCTTAGCATTTTCTTAAAACTAAATTCCTGAAAAGAATTTCAAGTACCACTATTTTTTTTTAAAACCAGTGATGAGTTCCTGGGTCAGGCTTAGTGCGTAGGTGGATAAACCAAATAGAACGAGACACGCTAATCCTTGCCTGATTCAGGTGAAACGCGCACTTACGTGTGGGAAATCCCAGAAAGATCTGGAGCTGGAACAGAGGATTCTGCTTGCATTCCATGGGCTTACTATTCAACGGTGGATCAAGTTAAGGTAAAGTGTAAATCATTTACGTTTTGTGACAATTCCCAATAGAGACACACAATTAAAAGATGAGGTTAGCATTTTCCTTTAAATCCCAGGAAAATAAACTGTTCTGTAATCTACTTTAGTAGATATGCTGCTACCTAAGACAAGAAAGACAAAATCTAAAATTCCCTAGTAAGGCAGGACAAAGCCTCTTCGGGATGTTAAGGAACTTTCGACTTTGTCTTCAGTGTCATGTGTGTATGGAGCCCCTGAAGATTGAAATGAAGAATAGCAGCATATTTGCCCCTGTGGAGTGAAGGAGGGCTGGGGGGCCATGGTAGGAGTTGAGCAGATTTCAAGGACCTGAATGAACTAGGTGCAGGGAGAGAAGAACTGGATGGAGTGATAGGTAGGGGGGTAAATTGAGCCAAGGTCAAGCAAGTGCTCGATACTGCGTATTTCAAAATTCGGCTCAAATAAATGAGTAGATCGGGTGCTGTGTATTACATTTCACTCATCTCTGGATTTTCAGAGACTGGGACAGTGTGGCTCATCCTCAGCTGACGAGTGTGTGTAGGAAGCACACCTACATTGTTCATTTGGGGCTCTTTTAAACTGCTGAGCCAATTCTTGTCTCTGTGCCCCTCTGCTACCACATGCTCTAGCTACCACTCACCCGCTTCCAGGTTACTGCAAAGGAAAAGTTACGGCGTACTGAGCCAAGTCTACTACTTAAATCAGGGCCTCCAAAATTCCTGAGGCCCTGGGTGAAAAGGGCCAGTTCTCTGGAATCCTGACCTCTGTCAGCTGACCGGGGACTCTGCTTGTTTCCAGGACCTCTACAGTGGATTAATTGGCCCCCTGATTGTCTGTCGAAAACCTTACTTCACAGTGTTCAATCCAAACAAGAAAACAGAATTTTCCCTTTTGTTTCTCGTTTTCGATGAGAATGAGTCTTGGTACTTAGATGACAACATCAAGACATACTCCGATCACCCTGAGAAAGTGAACAAAGACAGTGACGAATTCATAGAAAGCAATAAAATGCATGGTAGGATACATTGTTCTAAACCATTTTTCTCCTTTTTTAACCCTTTTCTTCTTCCATAGAAAATTACTTTGGAGACTATTCATTTCAGTTGAAAATAAACCACTTTGTATGGGAGGTAGAATTATGTTCGAAATTAAAGGGAGACTATGTTCAAAATCGTTTACTAATTTCTCTCCTACTTTTATAATCTCATTCCCTTTTAAATATATCCACAATTAGGATTAAGGCTTTTGATGCGATGTGACTAGAAAAGTAGCATGTGATATTATTGACCTTAAGGTATTCATTTCCGTTTGTAGTGAAATAAATCTATTACATCAAAAAAAAATTCTTTTTTTTTTTGAGACAAGTTTTACTATGTTGCCCTCAGTAGAGTGCCAACGCGTCACAGCTCACAGCAACCTCACATTCTTGGGCTTAAGCAATTCTCTTGCCTCAACCTCCCAAGTAGCTGGAACTACAGGCACCTGCCACAATGCCTGACTATTTTTTCGGTTGCAGTTGTCATTGTTGTTTAGCAGGCCCGGCCCAGGCTCGAACCTACCAGCTTCGGTGTATGTGACCGGTGCCCTACTCAGTGAGCTATGGGCACAGCACTGAGCCAAAAAAAAAAAAAAAAATTCTTTACATTAACCTAATAATCGTATTTTCCCATGAAGTTTAAAATATCTTGAAAAGTAATAGAAAACCATGTGCTGTCCCCCAGCTATAAATGGAAGAATGTTTGGAAACCTGCAAGGCCTCACGATGCACGTGGGTGATGAAGTCGAATGGTATCTGATGGGAATGGGCAACGAAATAGACTTGCACACTGTACATTTCCACGGCCACAGCTTCCGGTACAAGGTAAGACCCATCCATGCAGATATTTTTATCTACTTTAAAATGTTTTAATACACATGAAGAAAATACTTTTTCATGGAGATTTATGTAAAATTGAAAGCTGGAGAGACTACAGCCAGCCCTCCATATCCACAGGCTCCTTACTCATGGATTCAACCAACCATGCATAGAAAATATTTGGAAAAAAAATTTCAAAGTTCCAAAAAGCAAAATCTGAATTTGCTATGCCATGTACTCCATCGAATCCACTTAAATGAAGCAATGTGTAGGCACTCTACTAGATATTATAAGTAATCTAGAGATGATTGAAAGTTTATGGGAGGATTGTGCCGGTTACATGGAAATTCTGTAGCATTTTATAACAAAGACTTGAGCATATGTGGATCTTGGTATTCCGGAGAAGGGGGTGGTCCTGAAACCATTTCTCCGTGGATATCGAGGGATGACTGTTTAGGGAACAGCAATTTCAATTAACATACCAGCCTGTGTTACACCTTGGGCTCTTCCTTGGATTTGTACTTTTCACTTTGGATTTTCATGGAGTTCTGCTCACACATCGCTAAGATATTCGAGTGGAACTGCTGGCAGAGAGGGTAGGTATGATTGATACTGGAATTTCGTCTTCAGTAGATTCTTGGTCTCAGTGATTTGAAGAACAAATCCGCGGACCACCGATCAGGGGTAATTTACAGAAAAGAATACAAAAACACCAAAGCTCCCGGCAGGAAGAGAAAACCCAAGTTGGGAGAGAAAAGCTCTCTCTTGTCTGTCTCTCTCCCTGGGCCTTTTGTCTATGGTTATGTATCGGTGCATGGGTTCCTTGTATATGAGGTCAGGGAATCAATGGATACAGTCCTTTCCACCTGGGCAAGGTGAATGAATGTATTAATGAATGGACACAGTCCCCTCTGCTGGGGCAAGGTGAATGAATGTATTAATGAATGGACACAGTCCCTTCTGCTGGGGCAAGGTGAATAAATGTATTAATGAATGGACACAGTCCATTCATGGAATTGAGGCCTAGGAAACTTACATTAAATTGGCCGAGGCATAGGAAATGGGGGTTCTTATTCAGTCATAAGTGCAAAGGGAAGGAGACACCAAGGTGGGGGTTGCCTCCCCAGCAGTCGTCTAGCCCCTTTGGCTATTGAAGCCTCCTGTGGGGGTGGGAGCCCCCCGGGGGCCCCTCCCCCTCCCTCTTTCCCTCCTACCCTCCAGCCTGCTGGTTCCTCTGTTGGCTGCCACAGCACCAACACCGCCCAGCCGGAGGCTGAGGCACCACCTGTCTTATCTCATGATCATGTAAACGATGGATCAGAGTAGCAGAGACCAGCACAAGACTTTACCATAAATAACTCTTGCCCTGCATGTTCTGAGTTCTGCCTTAAATGGGCTGAAGTGTGCCAGACCAGGTGACAAGCAGCTGACTGGATTCTCTATCTCAATCCTACCTCTGTTCCTTCCTTACCCAGTACCAATTTCAGCAGAAGCTAATGGACCTTCTGTAAATGCTTTGTTCTTCCCTTAAAACATGAAATGCGTAAGTTACCAAAAAGCATACTGCAGAAAAATCTGTTTTATCTGTTATTTTGTTTCGTATATATTGTTAGATTCTTAGTGGAGTTTCCATTCCATCCCTGTAGAAGTACAGCCTAACTACTGTTTCTAGTCGAGACTGCCTGAACTGTCCCTCGTTTTTGCCTTCTCTGTTTCCTTTTCTGCTCCCTCCATTATTCTCCTTGCCGTGAAGTTTCACAGACAGTCTAAGATAGGCTCAGGCAGAAGGGAGGCTGAAATGTGGCCACACCTAGGTTCCTTTGTGCAACTTTGGTGCTCCGACAAACAGGCAAATGGAGCCCCCAGGTGGTCCTGACGGATGAATCCGCTCACCACATCTCCCCTTCACCCCTACTCCATGGCCCACAGGGCAGGGCTTCTCCTAAGACAAGGCCCACATATCTGGCAGAAATGGGCAGGGGCTTTTTATTTTTGAGATTTATCCATTTTTCCAAGAATCTTGAGCTGACCAATGAAAAACTATTTGAATGAATTCTCCCATATATTAAATAATATTTGTCATTTTTCTAATTAAGCACAGAGGCGTTTATAGTTCTGATGTCTTTGACATTTTCCCTGGGACATACCAAACCCTAGAAATGTTTCCAAGAGAACCTGGAATCTGGTTACTCCACTGCCACGTAACTGACCACATTCATGCTGGAATGGAAACTACTTACACCGTTCTACCAAACGAAGGTGAATATCTGGTTACTAATTGTAGAAGCCACATGCAACAAGCATAATTAAGATGTACTGCTTTGCCTAAGTACTTTCCCCTATAACAAGCATTTGTGAATCTGCTGCCTTCTCTACCTCCTAAAATGGTGTGAAAGACTAACCATTTCTTGACACTAGTACTTACAGCCAGACCAGTTGTCTCTGAACAGATACAAATTGACTGCAATTTGATACAGCATAATTATACATAAAGGGCATAATCACATATTCCTTTTTCCTAAAAGCAAGAATATTCTTATACATGTCTACAATTCAATTACCAAAATCAGGAACTTAACAATGATGAAAAACTGTGGATCTTTTTCAGTTACCCTGATCATGTTTCTTTTATTTTTATTTTGTTGTTGCAGTTTGGCCAGGGCTGGGTTTGAACTCGCCACCCTGGGTATATGGGACCAGCACCCTACTCACTGAGCCACAGGCACCACCCCGATCATGTTTCTTTACAGAGAAAGATAACCCCCTACCCCGCACGGTTGGCAGCCCTCACTTTGGAATAGTTCCTTGGTCTTCACCTTTCACAGTATTAACATTGTGGAAGACTATAGGGCAGTCATTTTGTAGAATGTCCTTTAATTTGGGTTTGTCTAATGTTTCCTCATTTCTTAAGCTGATTAGATTCAGGTTATGCATTTTAGGCAAAGCTGTCATAGGCTGATGGTATGTTTTTTGCAGTGTACCAAGCCAGGAGGCACAGGTCATATAACTTCGAGCATTTGGTTAAGGTGGTGTCTGCCATGTTTCTCTGTAAAGTTATTTTTCTCGTTATAATTAATAAGGATATTATAGGAAGGAAAATAATTTTTTTAAAAGCAATACAAAAATGAGAGATTTTTAAACATATAAAAAGTGAAAAGTTAGGGTGGCGCCTGGGGCTTAGTGGGTGGCGGGTTCAAACCCAGCCCCAAACTGCAACAAAAAAAATAGCCGGGTGTTGTGGCGGGCGCCTGTGGTCCCAGCTATTCGGGAGGCTGAGGCAAGAGAATCGCCTAAGCCCAGGAGTTGGAAGTTGCTGTGAGCTGTGTGACACCACGGCACTCTACCTAGGGTGACAAAGTGAGACTCTGTCTCTAAAAAATAAAAGTGAAAAATATAAATATAAATTTACATAATATAAATAAATCAAGAATGATTAAGCCAAGTAACATTTAAAAATTAGAACATATTTAAAGCATCATCTAATAATTTTTTAGTCAAATAATAAATATTATTTTTAATAATGGTCTTAAAATTTCTTTTTCTATAGAGACCAAGTCTGGCTGAAAAGAAATAAATTGATAAGTGGAAAAAAAAAGAAAAACGAATGATTCATAATAATGTATGTGAAAGTGTTGAATAGAATGTTTACTTTGGAATGACTATAAACATTAAAAAAAAAAAAAAAGAAAACTTACAACTTTGTGCATGTGTGAGGGAAGTTGTGTTGCCCTGCTGCAGATGGGAAGACCAGCAGACTATACGATATATGGCTGAAACTTGTACACTAGGAACAGAATTGATTCATACAGACCACTCATACTACCATTATTATGGCTTTAACAAACTGCATTTAAAGAAAAAAAAGCTCTATGACCAGATGCTCCTGGGTGGTCCTCACAAGATTACTATCAAGGTTCTCTGAAATGTTTCTGATCATTGGCTTCCCATCAAGTGCTGAAACTCTGTGGACATCGTCTCTAATAGCCAGTGGGTATGGGGGTACAAGTATGGAGGGAGGAAATAAAAATAAATAAAATAATGCCAGTGTAGAGTTCTGTGAACCCTTGAAGAGACAGTCAAAAGGGCATTATCTGAAATTAGAGAAAGGCAGAGTTAAGAAACAATTGTATAGAGCAAATCCTCCTGGCCACCAGGAGAAAATCTACAGGTGCAAATGTGACGGATGACAGTGAGTACAACTTTTGCCTAAATTCAGAGGACACTATTGATGAGCTGAAATCAGACTCAGAATTTTTTAACAAGAGGTTAAAAAAGAAGACACAATTGTGAATATAATGATGTATTTCTTTATTTTGACATACAGTGTAGCTAAAACCGTAAGAGTACACATGAGTACAAAAATGGAAAGAAACCTGTCTGAAAATAATATACACCCAAAACAAATCATGCTAATAGCCAGATAAGAAATTTAGCTTTGTATATTTCTACTTTATTTGATTCAAGGAAAAAGCAGCATGAGTTTTCTTAAAGTAACAAAAACAAAAACAAGAAAAGATTTGAATTGTTTTACTGTGGCAAAACATTAACATCTTTTTCAAAGAAAATTAATTTTAAATGGATCCGACAGAGAAATATGGAAAAATCAAGAAGATGAAATTCTGGGCCACTTAAAGTGACATTCTTACAAGCACATTTGCAAAATGTTTCCTTAAAGTATTCTTGGGATGAAAGGATTTTCATGTCTCCAACAAGAGTGAACTGCTGTTGTTCCTTTGAATAAAAGTCAGTCTCTGCTTTTAAAAAATACACGGCTTCTTTGAGGAATTCTTACCATCTTGACGATTTTTTTTACATTCTGGACAATTAAATGGGTTCAGGTCATAAATAAAGAAACTAACAGCTACCACTACACAGTAAAGTAAGCAGCCTAAAAACGTTTATTTACATATAATATACACATGAAACAAAAACCCTTTACTTGTATTTTACTTGGCAATAACTTTCAGAAATTCAATCTGAATGCCACGATGGTGGTTTTCAAATGATACCTTCAAGTCAATGATTTCTTTCGACTACAGTAAAGAAGATAAGGCAAGAAAAATGCTGCAGTGCCATCTTCTGGGAGAACATTCAGGAAATCCTTTAGTTCTAGTTCCACAGCAACAACTGACAATGTTTCTGTTTGCAGAAAAGAATATATGAGTTAGAACCGAAAGTCTGTCTTTCATCCAGTTCTCCTTTTAACCAACCCATTAGAAGCTACTTTAGGGAAACAAAATATTTTAATTACAAAGGAAAACACAATAGTCTTTATTCTCCATAGACTACTTTGTGGTTTTAATAGTTTATTTATCCCTTCTAGAATCTTTTGAAGTTTATATTAGCTTCATATAATTTATTATTTCATTGCGGAATTATATTATTTTTCAGTGGATTTCTACTATCTTCTAAAGAAAAATGCAATCATTTGAATACTGTTTTTTATGCTAGAACTATACTGAAGCTAATTACAGAAACTGTGTATTAGGACAGGAAATACAAGGATGACATTTTCCTAAATTGGTTTTTATTATAAAAGTGTCATAAATAAGCACAAATCTGCTTTCATGACCACTTAACCCAGCGGTTCTCAACCTGTGGGTTGCGACCCATTTTGGGGGTTGAATGACCCTTTCACCTTTCACAGGGGTCGCCTAAGACCATCGGAAAGCATGTATTTCTGGTGGTCTTAGGAACCGAGACATCGCTCCTCGTGCGTGGGGGTAACCACAACATGAGGAACTGTATTAAAGGGTCACAGCATTAGGAAGGTTGAGAACCACTGATTAACCTTTTTTTCTAAACTATGAAGGTGTTCTAATGAACATTTTCAATGTTAGAAAATTTTTCATCCATTTTGTAAAGATAACTATACAACTCTATGATTTTATTGCTTTTTAATAGATACAGGCTACCAGCTCCCAGGAAAACAAGGGTGACATTTTAAGAACAATGTTCCAAATAGACACCCATTTGGTCTCACTTGTACCACGTGTAACTCTATCCATACTTCAGTTCAACTGTGTGATCTCTCATGCCCACCACTTACTCTATGTACAGAGTAAATGAAAAATATAAAATCCATCTAAAGTCGGCTCGGTGCTTGCGGCTCAACGGGCTAAGGCGCCAGCCACGTACACCTGAGCTGGCAGGTTCGAATCCAGCCCGGCCTGACGAACAACAATGACGGCTACAACCAAAAAATGGCCGGGCGTTGTGGCGGGCGCCTGTAGTCCCAGCTACTTGGGAGGCGGAGGCAGGAGACTCGCTTGAGCCCAGGAGTTGGAGGTTGCTGTGAGCTGTGATGCCACAGCACTCTACCCAG